>PVLD010021463.1:0-31374 GCA_004027595.1 Dinomys branickii
TCCATTGATCCTCAGGTCTGTTTTTTAGCCAGTACCAGGTTGATTTTATTACAGTAGCTTTGTAGTATAATTTCAGGTCAGGGATTGTGATTCCACCTGACTTGTCCTTATTGCCCAGGATTGCTTTTGCTATTCTGGGTCTCTTCTGGTTCCAGATGAATTTGAGGCATATTTTCTCTAGACCTGTGAGGTATGCTAACGGTAGTTTAATGGGAATTGCATTGAATCTGTACAACAGTTTTGATAGTATGGCCATTTTTACAATGTTGGTTCTTCCTAACCATGAGCAGGGTATGTTTTTCCATTTATTGAAATCCTCTTCGATCTCCTTTTTCAGAGTACTGTAGTTTTCACTGAATAAATCTTTCACATTCTTTGTTAGATTGATTCCTAAGTATCTCAATTTCTTAGTTGCTATTGTAAAGGGTATGGTTTCCTCAATTTCTCTCTCAGTCTGTTTATTGTTCGTGTATAGGAATGCTATTGATTTTTGGGTTTTGACTTTGTATCCAGCTACTCTGCTGAATTTGTCAATTAATTCCAGGAATTTTCTTGTGGAGTTTTTGGGGTCCTCCATGTATAGTATCATGTCATCTGCAAATAGTGATAGTTGGACTTCTTCCTTTCCTATCCTTGTTCCTTTTATTTCTCTCTCTTGTCTGATTGCTCTGGTTAGTGCTTCCAGAACTATGTTGAATAGGAGTGGTGACAATGGACATCCTTGTGTTGTTCCTGACTTTAAAGTGAAAGTTTTCAGTTTATGTCCATTTAGTATGATGTTGGCTGTTGGTTTGTTTTAGATGGCTTTGATCAGATTGAGGTAGAGGCCATCTACTCCTATTTTTTCTAAGTTTTTTAACATGAATGCACGTTGGACTTTATTGAAAGCCTTCTCTGCATCTATTGAGATGAACATGTGGTTTTTGTCTTTGACTGTATTGAATTATCATTTCTTTTACTGAAGCTGCTGATCAAAATGACTTAACTTTAGTCACTATTTGTTTCTTTTTCCAAGTCCTACTCATAAAGTGTCTTCATATCTTGGGCTATCAAATAGCAGGGAAGATCCGCTTAGGACTGCTTTCTATGGCTTTGGTTTTATTTTTCATGTGAACAGTCCAGTTGGGCATAGGTACGGTAGGTCTACACTGGGTAGAATTTCCACGGTGAGGCACATGCAGATGGCCCCGAGTAACAGCTTTGCCACTGGAAGGGACAGCGCTAAGGTTTTCATATAGAACTGACAAATCTGGGGCTGGACTCTGTTGTCTGTTTCCCCCCTAAGTGAGCGAGGAAGGCAAAGTGGCCATGTGGCACCAGTGTCTCACCATGTGGTCCTTCAACAAGAAAATGATTGTTAGTTCCTTTCTGTGTTCCTTTTGCTGTAACATATTGATCCTTAGTTATGTAACCCTTACTTCTTTTTTTCTTCATTTTAAAGAGACCAAAAAAGGAGGAAAAAAACCCCAATAAAAATAATACAGAATTTCAAAGCAAGATGGTAGGAAATTAATGATGGTTATTATATTGCATGTTGTTATCTTCAAAGCAGTTGCTCGGATTACCAGGCACAGGCATGCAAAACTGATCAGACAGTATAAGCACTAATGGTTCATTTTAATGAACTAATAGAAATTAGCAGTACAACTGTCTTAGTTATCTTGTGTATATACACATATCTTTCCCCCCTTCCTTCTTTTCTGTTTTCCTCCTATCCAAGTTGTTCTTTCCTTTTGAGTGTTTCTTTCTGTTTCACTATGTCTGTTGTACGTTTTGGATCTTACTTACTCTTTCAGCTTCTTACACTATGGAGATAATACCATGTTTACACATACAATTCTGATTTATTTCACTTATGAGTATGGTCTCTACTTGCATCCATTTATCTATAAAAACGTTGAGTTTCTCTGCCTTTATAGCTGAGTAGTACTCCATTGTATATAAAAAAACCACATCTTTTTTATCCATTCCTATTACCCACTTGATGGACAGTTGGGTTATTTCCAAGATTTAGCTATGACAAATTGTGCTGCTATAAACATGGGTGCATATATATCACTGTGGTATGATGTTTTCATTTCTTTTGGGAAAATACCCAGAAGGGAAATAGTTAGGTCAAATGGGAACTCTAATCCCAGGTTTTTGAGGAATCTCCACACCGATTTCTGCAGTGACTGTACCAGTCTATACCCCCACCAACAGTGGAGAAGGGTTCCTTCCTCTCCACAGCCCCTGCAGGGTTTATTACTGGTTCATCCTTGATGACAACCATTCTTTCTGGGGTGAGATGGAATCTCAGTGTTGTGTAACCCTTAGTTCTTGCAGGCATGATTGGTACTTGCCTTTCACCGTGCAGTCCTCACAAGATGTGATCATGGGTCCCTTAATGCTTTGTGTTCGCTCATGCTCACACCACAGAAGGGCGAGGAGGGCACAAAGAGCAGGGTCACGTGGGCGGCCTGGCTGGGATGTTCACTCCGTGAGGAGCCCACGGGTGCCTGTCCTTCTCCTGGTACACTCCTGCAAGGAAGAGCAGAGGTTCAGGCTGTCTTTATTAGGGTGGCCCAGCAGTCTTGTGAAGGGGCCCCCTAGGAGCCATGAGTTCCTTTGTCCTTGGACCTAAGGGAGAGAGAGGCTTTGTGGGTTGAGCTACCTTGCTAGGAAAAACAGGCCACACTGCTATATAAAATTATAAAGTGAGTCAGTTAAGAGCTCAATATTAAAATGTCTTACAGTATGACCATGGTGCAGGTTGAGTATCCCTTATCCAAAATACCTAGAACAGAGGTGATTTGGATTTTGAACTTTTTTGGATTTTAGACTTTGCACAAGTATACTGAGATATCTTGGGGTTGGGACTCAATTCTAGACTCAAAATTCATTTTTGTTTCCTACACACTTTATACACATAGCCACAAGGTAATTCTGTACAATATTTGTGTTGTGACTGTGACATGTCACTGGAGGACAGGTATAGAATTTTCCGCTTGGGCCATCATGTTGGTGCTCGCAAAGTTTCAAGGTATATTATGGAGTATTTTGGATTTCAGATTAATGTTCAATCTCCCGTTTAGTGTTAATGATACAGTAGTAATAACTAATAGCTATTTTTTTGGAACTGTTTTTGAAGGAAAAGGAGTTGACTTTATATTTATTTCTTTTTAAGGGAGAAAAGTGAGCCTTTTTCGGGGTAGGGTCTGTGTTGTATTAATTTTTTACCCACAATGGTGCTTAGCATATCCTGGGTGCTCAATAAGGTTTGTGGACTAGGAAATGCAATTTTAAATCACTGGTCCACTATGACATAGTACGACAATTCAAATCCTGCTTCCTTTGAAGTCTGCCTCTTTGTAATGCTATAATTAAATACATTTCTTCAAATGAAATATTTCTACCTAACATTAAACACTGTCTAGAGTAAGGTTTGAGTATTAATCTTAAAATTTTTGTGTTATATGTAAAAACTGGAGGCGATTTTATAAGACCATCATAGGGTCATTTGAATATTGAAATTGAACATGAATTGAGCTAATTGTAGCCCTTTTGACCAGAAGTGTAAAATGTGGATTGTTTTGATATAATCGAGTGACAAAGTACTTATAATTTCACAGGATACAGACAAAAAGAAATAGAAATGACCAAAAACTGAAAGAAACAAGGACTGGGAGTGTAGCTCAGTGGTAGAACTCTTGCCTAGCATGCACGGAGCCCTGGGTCCCAGTCTCAGAAAGAAAAGAAGAAGAAAAAAGAAAGAAAGGGATGCAGAAAGGAAGAAAAGAAGAATGAACAAACTAGCAAATGAAAGAAACAAACAAAGAAAGAAAGAACAGATTGTTAAAAATCCCAAAGAGTCTTCAATCTTGGAAATCAAAACAAAAATGTTCCATAATTTTCCTTTATAAAGAGACCTGCTTGAAGTTCATTCTAGTACTGGACCTTCAATGTTTATGACTGAATATTTTTTTCCAGACCCATTTTTTTTTCTATTAAAGTCATGAGGGAGATTACAACTGTTTGGTAGTTTAAAGATATAACCATTGTCAAGTTATTAAAAATGGAATGACACCTCTTTTGCAAAAATCATACAACTTGAAAGATAGTCAAGTACCTGTTGGCTGAGAGGGGAAGCCAATCTGAGTGGCTCACTTCCATGCACTGGTGGTATTTTTTACAAAAATAGAGTCTGACACTTCCCACAATGCCACTGCTCCTCTGTCAGGGCTGGAAACTTCCTCTGTCTGGGACAGGAACAGACATGACGCTCCATTGGCCTTTCCCTCTTTGAACGGCTAGTGGCCGGAAGGTGGCCTTTGGCAACTCACAGTGAAATAGGAAACGGCTTGCAGTAGACCTTCCCTTTGCCACCTTGATCTGGCAGGTTTAACGTGGAGATACTCGAGTCACTAATATGTGTGACCTAAAATGTGTTTAGTTTGGTGGCGGAATGCCATGGAAATAAATCCCTGCCTTCCCCACACTGTACGGATATAGTGAAATCGCTAACAAACCTGAAACTGAAAGATAACCACGGTTTCAACATCTCACACTGTTTTATTGAAAAGGGCTGTCTTTAATACCGAATATACAGTTCCGAAAGCAAAGCTCATAAAACGGCTCAGTGTTGGAGAAAACTTGCACAGACAAGTGCAATTCAACGTGATGGGCACGGGAGGTTTAGGAAGAGACACAGCGGTGTCTCCTGTTGACATGAAGTTGTAATCACATGGATGCACTCTCAGGGAGTGTGACATAGGAATCTGTGAGATACACCGTTAAAATCTTATCGAATGAATATGCACTTACAGTAACATCATCATTAAGCTTTGTAGTAGATCTTCCTACTCTTTCCTCCATTATGCTGTTTATCATTACTAAGTTATCAATACGCTTAACATATTCAAGCTGTGAAAACTTCCTTGGGATGTTTACATTTGTGGATTTGTATTCAATGCTGTCATCTGTTTCATATGTGTTTATCCGTTTGACATACTTCATGTTAAAGTAAGAGTCACTGAGTAGAACGTTTCTGTATCATTTTTTTTTTGGGGGGGTCAATGTCCTCCTGGCTTTTTTTGAATACAGAAGAGGCATTAACTTTTGGAGACTATATACACAGGCCTGTTTTCTACTCACAGACATAAATATCTGCCTCCTGTTCTAAAGTTTTACACAATACTAATTATTCACCCCATCATCTGCATAATGAAAAAAGTAATTAAAACCTTGATTATTAATATAGCACACAGAGAAACCATGCCTTGATTATTTTAAGAGCAGCATAGTATATTTTCCAACTCTGAGCCGTCTACCTACCTGCTTTATAGGTCTGTAAAGAGCAAAAGTGAAGAAATAAAAAGCAAGTAAATTTGATTTCATTTTTGTCAGCGGATTGCCTATTCTTTTATCTGCTTCTCTAAAATTCTGGCTGATTTAATTCTGTTGTTTAACCTGCATAACCAAAAGCTGGAAGAAAAAACAAATCTATGGAAGCTACTCATCAAAACTATTAAATATCACCCAAGCGTTGGATTCTTGTGTCTTTTATCCTTCAATGTTTTTAGAAAATCCCACAAGGGTCCTAAATTGCTACATAGGAGAGAAACCCATCAAGCCCCTTCCCCCTTCAGAGTCTACTTCAGTCTGGAAGGACCTGCATCAGGCTGGCGCTTGCTCCCAGGTCCTTCTCAGAGTCCAGCAGTCTCAGCCCTCTGGTATTTATGACTAAGATATAGTTGTCTGCTTCCATTTTTGTCTTTTTCTTCTTGAATGTTTGGAATATATGGTCAATTTAGGCTTGACTTTTTATAGTTCAAATATAAATCCAACAGAGGATTTGAAGATGAAAATAATTTATAATTATTAGGAGAAAATGTACCAGGTACCGGTCATTCCATTGCAGGAGTTAGAATTCATCTGCTGTGAGGACTTGGAAGTGTGTTGTAAAGCCGGATGTAGAGTGGAAGGTGAGGAAATAGAACAAAGGAAAAGAAAACTAGTCTTAAAGTCTGAGTTAAAATAAAGCTTACAAAATTACGTTTGGTTCATATGATGTTTTATACTTTATAATTTATTAATCAATATAAGTTCAGATATTCAAAATGCTAAGAAAAATTAAAATTCTGCTTTTTAAAAACAGATTTTTGGCTGCCTGCACATACGACTTTTCATGGCATAGAGAATCTGAATATCAAGCTACTTAGCTTCTTTACAAAATAAGCGTGTAGAAAGAATAATATAATGTTCTTCATGTAGGGGCCATGGCCCTGAAGTTGGGTGCCAGGAGCCTAGTGCACAGGAGTCATGGTACCAGAAGTGGGGTACACAGGGAGACCCAGGCACAATCATTACCACTGTTAACTCCCAAATTAGAAGCCCTACTGGTGAAAATAAACAAGGACCTTGGGACCTTGCACCAATTTGATATGCATGAGAGTACACATGCCACAAAATATGATAACTATCCTCCTTCAGTAGCAAATCTCTAGGGCTGAGTTCCTATGCCTGGGCTTCATGGTTGCTAAAACCACTAGTTCCTCCAGATAATAGGATACAAGTGCATGGAAGGAATTGCCTTCAATCTAGTGAAATGCGCAAGCTCCTCAGGTTCTTTGGGACCCACTTCCATATGTTTATTTTGATTACTTAGCTTTCTATGGCAACTTCATGATATTTGTTAAGATATCCAAAATTATATTCTTCCTCTATGCCCTTGGTATTCATAGTTTTGATTTGGTAACCTTTTTATTTTAGTTAGAACATGGATATTTCAATAATTTGAAATGAGTTAATGTGAGCCCAGATCGCAATCAGATCCAAAATTTTAAGTGCTTATAAAAATCTGAAACTCTGCAATAACCCTAAATCCCCATATGTAGAGCAAAACAATTCACATTTTTGTGGCACCGGCAGTGAATTTGCAGGCATGTCTGCCTGGATTGTCTGTTAAGTCTCCTACTATATTAATATAGCTGTGGAAGAAAAAGGCTAAGTTAGGTTTAAAATGTCACATTCAAAACATTGTGAGTATAAGAAATATAACCCCAGGGCCAAAAATCACCAATGAAAAGAAATTATACCGGTTGTGTAAACACTGCTTTTGAGGCAAAGAGGTGATCTTTTTTGGTACAAAGGGAAAAATTTGTTCCATGAAGAAAGCAAAGTGAGGTCTCTTACAGAAGTAAAGTCTAACTGAAAGAAGGAAGGCAGGTTGTGGGTGATGCGCTCTTGCATGCTGTGTTGGAAGTAGGTGACTGGTGTCCCCTTAAGGCTTTTGTACTGCTGTATGAACATCAGGTTGTCTCTGTCTGGGCAGCCCCCTCCGTCTGTTCATCACATCCACCCTGGGAGCAGTTTCCTATGGGCCTTTCCTGCCCTCCAATTCTAGATCAGCATTCCCTTTTATGAGCTAAAGCACTCGTGCTTCCCCCTGGAACACAATGGCAGCTGCATGACATAGCTCACAGGGAGTGTCCTGTGTTGCTAGCTCTGGGACTAGTTGGCCCTTCTCCTTGCTGGATGATTGTTCTAAGACCTGAGGCCTGAGGATCATTCTCATGTATACTTTGGCATTCTTAGGGACTAATTTCTGCTAGGACTTCACGCAACAACTGGCTGCATGGATTAACACTCCATATAGGCAATGTAGAGTTGACTACAATCGTGGGCATATACAGAGTTTAATATTCATCTTTACTGAAAATTATTGAGAAAAATTCAGGGTCCTCCAGGGTTGGATAGCAGCAGGAAGTAATAGAATTGAACTCTGTTTCCTCTTTTGCCATCCTAGGGACCAATGTTAGGGCCTCTCATGCTGAGCAAGTGTCCTATTACAGAGCTGCACTCTCAGCCCCATGGAACTGAACTCTTAATAACTCTGGCAGTGACATCTGGTATAAAGCCAATAGGCAGAGCAAATGGCTTTGGCAACTCCCTCCTTCCCCAGTTGTGGGACATAAAAAATGCAGGTGACCTTAATGGAAGGTCAACAGTCACCTGATTCTAGAAGGTTCTAGAAGAAAACACGAGCTAAGTGGAACCCAGCGAACGCAGAACCATGGCCACAACTGAGAGACAAAAGGTTTTATCCTGTTTCCACAGATTTCTTAATCTCACAGTAAAGCCACTTCTCAAATTGTCCTGGATTGTATTAGGGATGTGGACTTAATTTAGGAGCCAAGGTGGTTATATATGTGAATAAACTTTGAGTCCTCAGAGGAGTAAAAGCTATAAAAACCAAGGTAGTACTGTGAGTACATAGCCTAATGTTAAATAGAGACTCTACAGCTGTCTCTCAGTGTTTATTCTCAGGGAATTAAAACACTGTCTTAAACTAGGGAAATGGGAAAAAAGATAGAACACCCAGCCCATGTTCTGGGGAGAAATTTATAAAGAGTAGAATGTATTTGGAAGAAAACTCATTGTTCAGTGCAGATGTTTTTAGGGTCAATTATTTTATAAATTTATCTTTCATTTTGAGCTCCATGAATACATTCAGCCATTTTCTTTATGGATTAGTGATCTGAAGTGGAAATGAATGGATATATTTTTGTCAAAAGTGTGTTATTTTGTGCTCCTTCTACTTCAGGCTTCTCTAAAAACCAAAGCCCTTGAACAGATGTTGCAAAGGTTTTCCCAAAATGTAAAGAAGTGACCCCTGGAGAAAGAGAAAAATCATAGCATGGAAAGTTTTCAGGAAAAAAGTAACATGTTTTTCAGAAAATTATAAATGAAGGGGTAAGTGAGCGAAGGGGGAGTGTAGCTGAGGATTTTCATTTGACTTGAACCGTGACACTCTCTTCCTAGTCTTTTGAACTAACCCTGCTTTACCTTTCTACAAATATTTCTTTTGCAATTCTGATATCAGAAACTAAAGTTTGTGCTCGTTTGTTTTTGACTTGAAACTCTGCTCTATTTTGAGTTAAAAGATTTTAAAATTCTTTTATTATCCTATTCTTGTTTCCATGACAATGTAAAATAAAAAAAAATTATTATTTCAGAAAGTTGTAAAATGCTGTCAACTGCTTATCCAGGGAACAATCATAATTATTGTTTCAAGAGATGATGTGGAGCTGACACTACCTTCATATTTGTCAGTAGATTTTTAAAACTATTAATTCACTGAAAGACTTAGAATTTTACTTTCTCATCCTCGAGCAGATAATTTTGTGCACTACTTAAAATCTTATATTCTGTAACCTGTCATTGAACTTTCTAGTGTGAGTACCTCACCTGTGGAAAGATAATAGCTTGTAATAAAAGAGTCTCAGATAAAGAAATATGGAAAGATATGGGGTGGGAAAATTTGATGCATTTGCAAGAAAATGACCCATGATTTGCACTAGTACACACGTGTTCCATCCCACTACCACCGAGAGTGAAGCCGTACAGAAACGACGATTGTGAGCTCTACTGAAAAGGAATCAGGAATTCAGAAAATGTCTAGTCTGGAAAACAGGGACTGTGGATCAGGTCCCTGCTATCTCTCCTCTATTTTTCTCTATATGTGGCATTTATCTTCTGGGACAATTATGAAATATGTGCTAAGGAGGTGAAGTTGGCGGGATGGTAGGTGAATAAAAAAGTGGCAGATATACAAGAAAGGGAGGAACTAGGGCAATGAAGAAAAATGAAGAAACCCAATTTTAGATCACGTTGATTTTGCTAGGTCTCATTGACCTTGGCAATCCTCAGAGGGTCATGTTTTATGTGGACGAGCTGAGTTCAATTTCCCCTGCATTTCTGGAACATGTGGATGTTTTCTTCTATCCTGTATCACCACCTTTTAAATAGTCTTCAGCATTTTATTATGTTAATGGATGGGCTTGGATGTATTTATTTGAATCCATTTTAACCTTGTATTTCTTTATCATTAAAGAAAAACATAGTTTTTGTTTTTGCTTGAAATTTTGAACATCTCTCTGTTTGGTAAGATATTAGAGCTAACATATTCCTCAACTGCATTGCATTTTAGAGGGAGACTAACACAATTAATCGAGTTTATGAATTACATGAAGTCATCCTCATCAGATATTCTCATTAAACATTACGGCGAGCCTCAGAGTCATTTTACTGGCGGAGTTTGACTTGGAGAGGTCCTCCTGGGGAGGTTAGCTCACATATGTAGCCAGTACTTTAAATGGTACCAATTTCTTGACCTGATTTACCCCATACCTTACTGAGAGCTTAATTTAAGAGACATGCATTTAGATTGCATTAAAGATAAAGCAAGGAGGTGGACACACATCCTGTTTAGAACATTTCTCAGTCACACAAGTGCATCGACAGCTCTTCAGCATGGTCAGAAGCTATCGGGTATTGTTGTCACTACCTGTGCTGTCTTGGAGCTCTGGATAAATTCATTCTCAGTGTTCAAGAGCCAGGATTTCACCTTCCTGCTGCATCTAACAGAAGCATTTTGTTCTCCCAAGAAATTATTCAAGGTGAAACTTAGGAAACCCAGAATATAAATATAGGGCAAAATAAAAGATAGTAGGAAATGAGGAAGTAGGTCTTTTGGTCTTATTTGACCAGCACTGCTGGTCCAAGAAGAAGGTGACCAAGAGATGGAGGGAGGCAGAAAGGGAGGCATGGAAAGGGAATGAAGAAAGTAATTAAGATGTGTCACGTACATGTGCCAATGTACATTACCTCACCGTGAATGTGATCATTATTATTGCAAACCTGTGCTGATCAGGTGGAATATGCATTGTTAGATGAGATTGCACCACTGCTTTTAATATCTTTGGCTAGTTTTGACTTATGGACAAAAATTAATAAAGATTTACCTGCAGCAAGTAAGAGTGAAGTCTAATAACAAAGAGATTTATGATATTAAAAAAGAAGTCCAGAAGTGAGATGGGTGTCAGGTTAGCTGATCCGATACCCACGCTCTCTGGCTGCTGTGTTAGTCCCATTCTCAGCTTTGAGAACACAGTGGGGCAGCTCTCCTGGGTACGGCATCCAGACCGAGAATGTCCAAAGCCAGCACATGGGCCACGCATGCCAGGGCCTCTTCCTAGGAATCAGAAACCCTCTCGTAGAAGTTCCTCATTCTGAAATTCTACCTTGGCCAGAAATGTTGGCCTAGATAAACCCTAGCAAGGTAAATATGACCATTATCATCAATTTAGACCAATTACAACTTACACCTAGCCCTGGGGGAAAGGGTCAACTTACTCATAGCGGTTGACATTTGAACTAAACGTGTTTTGCCTTCTGAGAAGAAATACATAACAACCAGAAACAATTTTGAGGAAAATTTCAAAGAGAATTTAGAAGTTACCTTAATCTCCAAATTCAAACCACAAAAGAAAGGGAAAGAAATTGCTCAAAGTGAAGGAACAACTGGGGTGAGGGAAAGGAGAAAAGGAAAGAAGGAAGGGAACATACGTACAGATAGATAGTTGAGATAATTGTATTGCTGATGTCTATTGGTTTATTGAAAGGAACAAGTAATCATTAAATTTTTTGACCAATTTTGCACACTTCTGGCAATCTGAACAACTACTCTGAAGACAACTATATGCAATATAATAACCATTGGTGAATTCCTACCATCTTGTTTAGTGAAGCTCTGTATCGTTTCTAACATTTTTAAAATTATTTTTTATTCTCTTTAATGGTTTGATCAATCTTGCATTCTTACATCTGGTCATCTGAGCTACTTTGTTGAAGATAACAATATGTAATATAGCAACTGCTGTTGATTTCTATCATTTTGTTTTGAAACCCTATATCATTTTTATTGTTTTTGTGTTGTTTTGTTTTTGTCTTTGTTGTTGTTATTTTTAAAATTCTCTTTAAGATAAAAAAGAGAATTTTATATTAAAAACTAAAAGTCTTAGGGATGAAAGTGCAGCATATGTGAAGCCTTGGGCTCAAGCTCCAGCGCCAAAGAAGCAAAAAATAAACCCTAGCGTGTTAGTTATTGATACCTGGTTACCTTACTAAGGTGATTGGGTTTCATAGATACCCATTTAGATTGTGGCATTTTCACCAAGCAAATAAATGTCAATAAGGAATGACTTCCATGTAGAAAAGAAACTGAAAGCCTCTCATTTACAAAAACAGACCAATTTCTCATAAAATATATATGTCAAATACAAGAATCCATTTCTCATGTAGACAAATGAAGGAGAAGATGAACAAGGTCTTACATCCAAAAGTTCTGTTTCAATTATTAAGTATTTTTAATATCTTAATTGAACTGAGTTAATGAAATCCAGGGTTCAAGTTTTTATGTAATATGTTCTCTTCAAAATTGAACCTTCAAGGAAGAGGGTCATAGTGGCCTCATGCGTACTTCTCTGCCTCAGTCTTTCATGGTGTGCTCTCTTTTATCCTAACAGCCTTCATGCAGTTGGGCGTCAAAATTTCTTCTCCAAGTGGTGGTGCAGGGCTATCATTTTAAACTACTATGAGGTTCTTAGGATAATATTAAATCACTAGAGAGATTTTTTTATAATACAGGAGTGTATCTTTTTTTTTTTTAGTACCGGGAATTGAACTCAGGACCTCATGCTTGCCGGCAGGTGCTTGTGCCCCTGAGCTATATCCCCAGCTAGGAGTGTGTCTCTTAACAACTGACCTAAACTCTGAGAAATGCACTGTTAGGGACTTCGTCATTGTGTCAACATCTAGGTGGTGTCTCCTGCTACATCCCTCCACCACATGGTACTGCTTACTTCTCTTAGGCTACAAAACTGCATAGCACATTACTCTACTAAATACTATATGCCACAGTGGTGCTTGCATATCAAAGCATATCTGAACATAGAAAAAGTACAGTGAAGGTATGAGCTATAGCAATATTTAAACTCTATCATAATCTTATGAGACCACTGTCATACATGGGATCTACCACTGGTCAAAATATTATGTGGCACATGACTAATTAGATTGAGTGATATCAAATTTTATAGTGAGCAAAATAATATGCTTGGAAGTTACAGATTCCCATGCACCCTAATTATACTGTACACAGTAATCACCATGTCACGTGCAGAATGCTTTGGCACTGTGCTTAAGTTTGGGTCTTGAATGACCTTGAAAGGTCTGTGTGTTAAAGGATTATTCTCGGGGTTGTCTTACTGAGAGTGGAAGAATGTTACGGTTGGGGCTTAGTGGGAGGTTCTTGGACCATTGGGGGTGTGCTCCTTAAGGGGATAGCAGGGTCCTAGATCCTTCTTAATTCTCTGTCGCCCCCTGAACATGAGGCGAACAGTTTGCTCCACCCCTTGCTGTCCGCCATTTCCTTCTAGCTTGCTCTTCACGGGGATGATCTTGGACTGGATCCTCCAAAATGGTAAGTCAAAATACCCTTTTCTCTTTATGAGTGAGTTACCTCAAATATTTCATTTATAATGAGGGAAAGCTGACTAACACATAATGATAGCCCAAACATTTAATAGTACAGGGATTTAGAACTTGAATTGCTTCAATAAATAATTCTGACCCTCATAACAACCTCAGGGAGGCGTAGGACACGTATGTTTCAGGAAAAAGTGGCCCAAATGAGTTCACAGCTTTCTGGGACTGGGCCATCAGCCATCCCTCCAGGCTCTTACTCCAGGGTTCTCTCATTCTGCCACGTTGCTGAGCTTAGCGCGGGTAGAGCTTAGAGTTTCAGCGGTTTGTGGAGCCCCTTCCATGTGCTCTGCAGAGCAGGGTTGGTTCTTCTCTCGCCTCCGTCATCAGTGACCTCCGTCCTGGTGATGGGGTTCCCAGAAACGGGCAAATGCCTTCAGCAATGGCTCCATCCTGCCTTACCTCTCAGTGACTGACTGTCACACATTTGCCAAGCCTTCCACTGGTGACGCACTTTATGTATGCTGCTGGTTAAGGGAGGTTTGGATTCTTCCCCTTTGCCAATGCATGTTCTTTTGCTGGGTGGGATTATGTGAATACAGAAAGAAAGAGTTCTATTTTTTCCATGTGCCTCCCTTTGAGGCTGTGTTTGCAGTCACCCCAACGGGCACATAAGACGTGCACAAAGTATTCGTCTCCATCAGAAGTATAATCATATGTTTTATTTAAACAGCGCTTTTGCTCTGGGTGGCTTCAAGAAATCCCTAGAATTGGCTCTTGGGAATTTCTTGCGATAAAGGTTAGCATCCTTCCCTGTACACATCATAAACAAATGGAAGCAGCAGAAATGAACTGAGCCCTTTACCAGTTAACATTTCTGGGTAGGTGAGCGGCAAGGAAAGTGATTTAATGGCGTAAAGCACTGGCTGGGCTGAATGAATGTGAACCCTTTGGATTTACTGTCAGAACCTCTCTGTTGGAGCTGAGACTTTAGCTATTGGGAAAACTGCATAATGGAGGTGACCGCAAAACCTGCACTCTTGGTCTCTACAATCTAACCATCTTCTTGGGAATCCACTCCTCCCTCAGCCCCATGGTTAAAGCATCAATAGTTCTTGTTGAGACATGTACTTGGGAGGGAGCAACTGTTCAGGTAGTATCCCCCTTCTGAACATCAGTGCAAATGCCAGAAGAGAATTTGGGTGGGAGAGCATGGGTGGGAGGTACACATGATCTCACGTGTGGCTTCTGCTAGTGGAGAAACTCTGGTTTGGCATGGTGAGCAGGTCAGAAATACAGATTATCAGAAGCAGAGAATGGTAAAAGCAGGACACAGGTGAGACTGCTGTCTGGGTCTGTCACCTGCTGCCCACCGCTCTGCATACCTGCATACTCTGCAGGCGGAGGCTGCACGCATTCATGCTGTCTCCTGATTTCTTAGCATATAACTGACCTTTAGTAACCAAGATATTATTAATGCCATCATTCCTGATCATATGACTGACAGGAACAACAGCATTACTAATAGCCTGTTTGAGGCCAAGCACTACACCAGGTTGCTTTACAAGCAGGATCTCTCTGCAGTTTCCCTCCCACCTCGGGAATTGGGCTTTGCTTTTCCTTCGGTGCTGATTAAGAACCAACGTTCCAGGGAGTATATTGCACTTGCTCAAAGCTGAGCAATTACTGACTTGACAGAGTTCACTTGAAGCCTGGCCAATGAGATTCCTTAATTAAGAAATGGGAATTCTAAATAATGGTACAGATTTGCCCTACACATGCAGAATGCGAATGACTTTGAACAATGTTTCCTTTTTCAGTTGTGACCTGAATGTACAGTTCTAATTTGCAGGCTGCCTACATAAGGTCCCTTATCTCTTTGAGGCTGACCTTGATAGAAAGAAGGCGAAGAGAGTCCACGAATGCCTGGTGAAGTCAGTGTCATGAGACAGATAGCAGACGGAGGCGGGTGGCCTCTTCCTGTGCCTGAGGTCGTAAGCAATGGCAAGGTGGTCATATGCAGGGTCTGTTGACTATACTCCTCCACTAGGCTGTATTTGACTGCACCCACCACTCCCTATTCCTCCTCTTGGCAACTCCCTGCTCCTCCCTGAGGCTGCAGACTCCAGCAATATTTCTGGCAGCCTTGGCTCTGAAGTCAGTTCCTGCTCATCACCTGTAACCAGGGCATGCAGGAGAGCTTTACAGGCTTCTGATTTCCACCTCCCACAGTAATGTGAAACAAACAAATGAACAAACCAGGACCTGCTTTGTAGTTATGGCAAAGATCACATGAAGTGATGCCCCTGAAGTGTTTCGCATGGAACCTGGTGTGCCTGGAAGTACAGGATGCCACTTGCCCCTCCTACACCGGGTGGGTGTTTAAGGACAGAGGTCACCGGTCAAACTGAGAAACCAGACATGCTGTCGCCTGAGCTGGTGCCCTCACCACCCCCACCCTGCAGAGGCCTACTGGGGTCATCCTTCGTCCTTCACCCCTGTTCTGAGACAGCAGAACTATAGCTTTGTCAAAGAACCAGAGAGACAAGTGTAGCAGTCTGCTTCCAGATGGCCCCTGCTGAGGGTGAGTGCTTTCTTCAAATTTATAGCCTTATACTGGACTAGTCATGGAAAACCTATTAGTATGGACAGCTATGTGTCTTTCTGTTCAAAATGAACTTCTGGGCAGGCAGATGAAAGGGTGATAACTTATTTCTTCCCGGTGACATAAAGTAGGCATTCAGTAGATGCTGTGTGAATAAGTGGGTCACTCAAGCACTGTGTGCCTGTGGAGCCTTGTGAAAGAGGGAAGTGTCAGAAGAATTCTGCCCATTGCATTAATTCCTTCAGAGCAGAGATGGGCAAGCTTTTTCTCCAAAGAGTAAATATTTAGTCTTTGCAGGCCATGCAGTCCCTGTCACAACTACTCAGCTCTGTGGTTGCAGAGCAAATACACCATGGACACAGGGGCGTGGCTGTGTTCCGGTGATACGCAGTTTACAGGGACGTGGGAGGACCAGACTGGGGGCTGAGGCTGGTGTTTGTCCACCAGTGCTTGCAGGACTGGTGCAGGCCTTGGTGATTTAAATTCAGTGTCATGAGGAAATCTTTTTCTACATGTACTCCAAACACACAGCTTCTGATCTCTATGCCTACCTTGGGAGCAAGGCTCGCAAATCATTTGTTCCTTCTCTCACTCTATGATGTTAGTTAGATCTTCCTACAACCACTTTCCTCACTGGAACAACAACAACAAAAAAATCCAAGCTATGTAATTTTATGCTTATAAAATCTGATGCTGTGGTACTTGCTCTCCAGAAGTGCTTGCTCATTATTTTCCTTCTGTTACTGCCTCTGGCTTCTGGATAGTTCTGAGCGGCTTTGCAGGTGCACCTTGTTCCCTTAGCAGCATTTACATCTCACCTCAGTTTGTACTGTCCTCACCTCCAGGACCTCTTTCATCTTGGCTTTTTCTTTCTGTCCTTGGAATATGGTTTTGAGCTTTCTTGTGCAATGACCCTCTGGGATTGGTGTTGGAGTCAGGACTGGGATTGTGCACCCTTCTCAGCCCTGTGCGCTGACCCTGCAGTCTGAGCTTCTCATAGTCTGAGGGTGTTAGGATGTTTCTGCTATTTCTCTTGTGAAATAGTTGTGTGGGCACATAAATTCTTCAAAACAGAAGTCCAATTTTAGGAGAAAACTCATTTAAATAACAATTGAAGTAACAAGGTCTATAACATGGGTAAAGTTTTAGATAAAAATATACTGTAGTCCCCACCCCGTGCCTTGTTTGTGGGAGAGCCCCTGTGGATGTCTGAAACCCTAACAGTACTCTACCCCATGGGTACTATGCTTTTACATATGTACACTTATCTATGATAAATTAGCTTATAAGTAAGGGATGGTAAGAGATTAACAGCAGCAAATAATAGTAAAATACAACAATTTGTAAGAAGATGCTCCAGTAAACATTATGTGAATGTGTTCTTTATCAAAATATCTTGTTGCACTTTCACCTTCTCATTTAAAAAAAAAACCACTTTGGCTTCTATCTGGCATGTCTGAGTTTCTAGAATCACTATTCTTGTACCATGAGGCCTTTATTATGTTAGACAAGAGTTACCTGAACACAAATACTGTGACACAGTGACTGTTGATCTGAAAACCAAAGCAGCTACTAAATGACTAGCAAGGGGGTAGCCTATACAACATGGATACACAAGACAAAGGGGTAACTGAGGGGATGATGCAAGATTTCATCGCATTACTCTGAATCTCATGCAATTCAAACTTTATGGCTTATTTCTGTAATTTTATATTGGATATTCTTGGGCTGCAGTTACCTTGGGTAACTGAAGCCACTGAAAGCAAAACTGAGGGTGAAAACTGTAATTTAGATGAATATATGTGGACCGCATTTTTGGTGAGCAAGGATGCTGGAATGGTGATATCTAGATCACTTTTGAGTACCAGAGTCTTGGTAAATCATGTTTTCATGAATATAATTAAAGGATTATTTATTTTTTAGTTGGAGCCCTTTCCTTCTATAACACATAAGCACATGCAACACATCCCTTGCTTAAAACATTTAGGCGAACAGATTTCCTTCATATTGGCTAGAATTTTCACATACACAAAGAAAAACTAATAAAGAACTTTAGCAAGTGGAGTGTTGATAAGTGCTGAATAATCAACTGTTCAGGCCAAAAAAGTGTCTGTATACATGCACCATTTAATCACCAGTCATCCTTGAGTGAAGACTATTGCACCCAGCCTACAAATATTCATAAAATAAACATTACCCATTATAAATTCCATTTGATTCCCACCGCTGCTTTCCTTGATTTTTGCTGAAACCCTGTATGTGGATCCAACCCATTGTTGAGGCTGATATAAAATGTGATTTTGACATAAATGTTAGTTGTTATTTTCCTCACTGTCCCAACAAGTCCTATGAAAATGGAGCATTGAACATACATGTTTTGGAACTTGAGGGGTGTATTCCTCATTGATGTAAACCTTCACTAAACTGGATTGTTGGTTCTAAATACTGAAAGGGTATATTTCCTCAATTTGTTGAGCTGTTCCACAATAACAGCTACATATGCAACATACTTTTGTATTCAATCTGCATTTTATTTTCAATTTTTAATTTCTTTTTACTTTAAAGAGAGAAAAAAAGACAAAAAGTAATAAAAACAAAACGACTTCAAAACAAGATGATAGGAAATTAACAATGGCTATTCTATTGCATATTGTTATCTTCAAAGTAGTTGCTCGGATTACCAGGTACAGGCGTGCAAGACTGATCAGACAGTATAGGCACTGATGACTCCCTTCAGTGAACTCATAGAAATCAGTGGTACAAGTATCTCAGCTCTCCTGTGTAGACACACACATCTTTTTTTCCCTCCTTTCTTCTTTTGTCTTTTCTCCTGTCCCAGTTGTTCTTTCCTTTTGAGCAGTTTCTTTCCCTTCTACCGTGTCTACTGTACCTTTTGGGCCTTATTTACTCTTTCAGTTTCTTATACTAGAGAGACAGTACAGTGTTCACACATACAATTCTGATTTATTTCACTTATGAGTATGGTCTCTAGTTGCATCCATTTATCTATAAAAACCTCGAGTTTATCTTTCTTTATAGCTGAGTAATATTCCACTGTATAAAAATGCTACATTTTTAAAAAATCCATTCCTTGGTTTATGGACACTTGAGTTGTTCCCAAGGACATGACAAATTGTGCTGCTATAAACACGGGTGCACTTATAGTTGTGCTGTTCTGTATGCATGGGTGCTGTGGTATGGTGTCTCCTGGAAAAATACCCAGAAGGGGAATAGCTGGGTTGAGTGGGACCTCTAATCCTAGTGTTTTGAGGAATCTCCACACTGATTTCCCCAATGGCTGTGAAAGATCTGTACATTGAAAGTTACAATACTCTGAAAAGAGAGATGGAACAGGACTTCAAAAAATGGAAAGTTATTCCTGGCTTATGGATAGGAAGGACCAACATTGTGAAAATATCCGTACTCCCAAAACTATTATACAGATTTAATGCAATTCTGATCAAAATCATCAGCATATCTGACAGATCTAAAGAAAACATTCCTAAAATTAATTTGGAACCAGGAAAGACCTAGAATATCAAAGTTAATTCTGGACTACAAGGCAAGGTAGGAGGCATCACAGTCCCTGACTTGAAATTATATTACAAAGCTACTGTGATAAAATCAGCATGGTACTGGCAAATAAACTGAGGATCAATAGAACAGATTAGAAGGTACAGACACAGCTACAAACATGCTCAGCCACCTTATCTCTGCCAAAGAGGCCAAACACATTCACTGGAAGAAAGATAGCCTCTTTGAAAAACTGTGCTGGAAAAACTGGCTTTGCACATGCTGAAAACTAACACTAGATCCACGTCTATCACCATGTACTAAACTAAAGTTAATATGCATTTCAAACATTTTCCTCTTGACTTTCATCTGTCTAGGTGGTCAACAAAACAATAAACAAAGCTCTGTTCTGTGATGTTTGCTGATTTCTGTGGTATAAATACTTCTACTATGGACAGTTTCTGCCACAAATGAGACAACCCTGAGTACCATTTAATATATTAAGCTATAAGTTTCTATAATTTGATATTTAATAATGTCAGAGTTTAATAAATAATTTAGAAAATTCCTGGGAGATTAATAGGTTGTTTTTATGAGTCATTACGAGCTGGTTCTAATACATTTTGGTCCTTGCAAAATGTGTGTTTTCCACTCATATTGCTAATTACCTAGCTGGGTAACTAAAAAATTTACCTGAGTGGCTTAAAATTTAGAATTAAATGTAAGTCTAGTTTATTTTATATGTAGGTCATAGTTATAGTGATTTGCAACAAGATCGGTTGCTTGTGTTTCTTTCGTGGAATTACCTTAGTGCGCCTGGTGACTTTCAGTGAAAAGATCAATATAGATATTTGCATAGCCAGAGTGAGATAATTCATTGACCTGATCACTGACAGTAGATATTGTAGATTGGATATTGACAGTGAGAGTGAATTACATGAAACAGATTGTAACCCTCACCCATGTAAATGACTGAATTTCTCTATCCTCATAAAATTACTACTACCTATGGATGCTTGCTAATTTGTATCTAAGATTTGTATTGGAGATTATTATTACATACTATATCAGTATGATAATTTTATGGTAACATAGAGAAATCCTTGGGTCTCTAGGCTACTTTGAAATTTTCTGAGTTGACTATTTTAGATCCTCTAATGACACAAGATAATATAAAATAGTTTTTGGTTTCGCTTTTGTTTTTGTGGTACTGGGAACTGGACCCAAGATGCACTGAGGTGTATCCCTAGGTCCTTTCTTTTTCTAATTTTTTCCTTTGAGACCAGATCTTCATATCTTCCCTGGGCTGGACTAGAACTCTCGATCCTTCTGCCCCAGCCTCCCAAGTAGCCAGGGACGATGAGGTGCTTGCCCTAACTGGATGTTTTCCACTTCCTTCTGTTCTGCTCTCTTACTGCTTCATTGTGAATTAGGATGGCCCGGTGTCCAGTACTGGGATGCCCCAGATGACTGGTAGTATGGATTTATTTAATGTTTAAGGAGACAGGAAGTGAAGAGTGCATGAATAAGTAGTTTACAAAGTGTGTGAACCCCGTAGCTGTCTGCCAGTGTGGAGACCCCGCACAGATTTGGTCAGCCTAACCGAAAACATTTTTCCGAGGCTGGGACCACGGTAAGATTTGTTCGAGTCCCAGTGCTGCTGTGGGGGTGGCTGCTTCGGAGCCTGTACTGAGGCACTTCGTGGCTGGCGAGGCTGCTGGGCAACCTACTCTGCCACCTACCTTTGCGCCTGTCTTCTGAAATCAAATTTAAGTGAATATGCATCCCCTTAAAAAGAAAATTGATAAATAATTTTCTCCCTAACTTGAAACACATTTCCTCCTTCTCAAGCCAACTGCACTTACGAAATCCTCTTTCCATTCACCATGGGGCAGGATCTGTGGGGCTGTGGCCAGCACCAGGCTGAGGGTATTGCTTGTCGGTATTTTGCCAACTGCATAGAAAACTTAGGGCTTCTGTAGTTGTGCTGCTCAGAGGAATCCCAAGACTCTGAAATTCAGGACAGCTGCTCTGCTGACAAGGTTCTTCTCTTCCAGTTTCATGATTCCAGGCTGCAAAGAGGCAAGCAGGCCTGTGCACAGTAGGCATTATTAATGAAGGCAAGGGAGGCTGGCCAGACTTCCCTGGCACTGCTAAACCTCCCCTTCAGTTGCTGTGAAGAGACTGATCCCTTTGTTCCCTGCCCTAAGTGGGTTCCCAGAACCACTCCTCCCTAGTGAATCCTGTCATTTACTTTAACTGATCTGTGTGCAGAGTGAATGTATATTCCAGCATTGTCTCAGGAGGAGAACTGTGGGCCTTCTGTAGGCACAGCCTCTCCTTCTAGCGCTAGTGACTTCTGGAAAGAAATTCCTGGTTATCTTTCCACAGTCCTCCCTTCGAGGCTATCACAAAACACACCAGGAAACCGAAAAAGGTTGGCATACACAAGGTTGGGACACACGCAGGGCCATCCCAGCTTCCAGACTACTTTGCACAGGGTAGTTGCCACATCTCAATAAATTTCATTCAATGGTTGTGGTTTTGAACCGGATCAGATAAAAATGAGGTCAGATAATTTAAATCTGGGCCAAGTAAACTAAGCAAGCCTTCCTGTAAAAAGCCATATAAGTGTATGGGAGTGAAAATATTAGAGAAAATGCTTTTTAGAAGTACTATACTAATATTAAGTATGGTACAAATAACAGCTAACAAAATATTGCTCTAAGTACATAACTCATTTACGCAGTGCAAATCGATACACCATATCCCACCAGGAGACCTGAGGTCTTCTATTCACCCATGGATCGGAGGGAGTTTGAAATGCTATGCTCTGGGGTGGCCTTGGTGAGAGGAGGATCTTATGGCATCGCATCTGATGTCCTGTTTCCTCATTTTTTAATAGAGTAGGAAGGGCACATATTTCATACATGCAAAACAGCAGTGAGGAGGAGTGATCTGACCGAGCACAGCTTGGAACTCCTCAAGGCTGCAGAGGGAAGGCAGTTAAGCAGGGGCTCATGTGATTTGGTCTGTGTATTTCGGAGAGGATGAGGACCTCCTTGACAACGTCTTGCAAAGTGCAGCACCACCATAAGATGTACCACAAAGAGGTTGAATGTGTCCTTTGGAAGCATTAGGCCAGAGCTTTGACATACAAAGTAGTGTTTAGAAGCCAAGTGGCTTTTGCCAAGGTTTAGAGCGGATGTTTTATCAAGGGTTTACCTGCCATACTAGCAAGAGCTGCAGATATCTAGGGCTCATCTTGGGCAATGTGAGACTCCTGTAGGCAGTTTCAGGAGGTAAGCAGGTACTCCAGCTATGGGTGAGGGCAGCTTTGATCAAATGCTTTTGCATTGTGAGAATCAGTAGGCAAAAGGGACACTTCAGGATTCTCTGTAAGTCTGTCTTTCCCCTAAAGAGGTGGATAACATTTTTGCAGATGAATAAAATGCATGAAGCAAGAAATATCCCCCTTTTTTCATCTACCATTTCTGCCTCAATACTTGAATGTACAATGACTATGCTTTGACCAGGTCCTAGAACAGATCTCACTTTGCACTTGCTTTGGTGTAGAAAGTTTTTAAATATATGGGAGGAGCAGAGTTCCTTAAAGTGCTACTCCCAGAGCAGACTCTATCTGTGGGCCATCACTAGGGCTTGTGTATGCTCTGAAAATGAAATGTTGCGTGGTAGGGTTTGCATCCCAAGTCCTGGATAGGGCATGGCTCTGGAGGGGAGCTTCCTAGCCTACAGGGAAGGCTGAGCATGTTCTCTAGAAGCCATGAGTTAGGAAGTTCATTTCACTTGCACACCAACCTGTGTGCCCTCAGAACTGCCAATACTAGCCTGAATACAAAAGACGAAAGCATTGCTGCAAACTCTGAAAGACAGGCTCCTTTGAGGGAGATGTTCCAGAGAAGTCGCTGTGTGATATCTCAGCCCCCTGGGCTGGAGCTACGAGAAGCCAGAGGCCTACCCAGAGCCTTCCTTTCCCATCTTGGCATATTGGCAGTGGTGCTGGCAGATGGGCCTGTTGTCTATAGAGGGTAGGGAGTGAGAAGTCAGGGTTCTGCGGCTGCCCCTCTAGGCTGGTGCCTGAAGGGACCCTGTGACTCAGGGCTTTGTGGGGCAGGGTAGTACGCCAGGGTCCTAATGCTGGTCCTGGGGCACAGGGTGTGGGTGCTGCTTGTCTCTTTGGCTTCTCCACGGAGCCCTGTGTCTGGGTCTGTGATTACTGGAGGCAGTTTCCGACACGCTGGGACTCGCTCGTGTGCATCGCTTGTCGAGGGAAATGACTGCGTTGGTGAATGTGCAGGTGCCTGTTGGAGACAAACAGCCTCGCAGGAGCAGGTGAGCTGAGGCTCTGCCCGGAAGTGTCGTGTCCGCTGATGCCCGAGTGCTCGTAGCGCTCAGCTCGCTTGGAGACCTGAGTGACTAACGAGCAGCAGAAGAACCCTTCCTGAGGACAAACGCCAACGTTAAAGCTGAGTCCTAAAGATCCTCCACTTGTCTGTCTTTGTGGGAATATCTTGGGTATATCTGTGATGTGTGCATTTCTTTAAAAACTGGCATAAAATGCAAAATGTGTTATTTTTTCATAAACAAAAACTACTCATTATAATTTATAAAAATATGACTCTAGAGAAACATCTTTGTACTTGGAAACCACATTTTAGTTAACCTTTTAGCCTCCCTTTTGACCTGTCAGAATTGTGAAAACTCCGAGTGGTTCAGAGTAATTCCTCGGAGGCCTTTGGTCATTTGAATTGGACATCTGCATGAAGCAGGCGAGCTTTACCACAAGTGGGGGGGCTGACGGCCAATAATGGCCCAAGACTACAAAATCAGAGCTTACAATGCCTTTATTTCCCCTTAATTATATTCTGCGCCCAAATGTATATTATGCTCCCCAAGGAGTTTTTAACCATGGCTTATGTGGAGGCAGCCTGTTTCAGTAACACTGCTTTCTGTTTCATCCCAATTAATCTTGTGTATTCGGGACACTATTCTCCAAAGCATTTGTGGGCTTCATAAAAGTCAAAGTAGTCTATGTATAAAAAAGGCTAAGAATCCCTGAACACTCGCAGTTGCTTGGAAAAGTTGCCAGGGGCTCCCCATAGTTGACTCTAAGGACCCCTAACCCTCAGGTTACTGACCCTCGGGCCCGCAGGACATCATCTCAGCCTGGCACCCTACCTCCTTAACAGAGGGCACATTCCAGCTCCAAACTGCTCCCAGAAGGGACTCTTTCTACATAGACTGCACTCCTTTCTGCTAAAAGAGTCCTTTGCCCCTCATGGGAGCATGGGCATGAGCACTGGCCCTGAAAACCAGCTCCATGGCAACCTAGGGTCCTGCTCATGGCCAAGACTCACTAGCTCTGCTAGTCCGTCTTCTATCTCACCTGTACTGTGGGTCCCCTGCCCAGGAACTATGCTGTGCAGAAGCTGACGGTGTTGGCTCTGCAGCAGGGAGTGCGGGTGAGGGGTCTTATGTGCCGCTGATTATCTGAGTGAATCTAGACCCATAGTTCAGCCCTAATGTCCTCAGCTCTAAAGCAGGAGATTAGAACCTGACTCTGTCTTCATGCTGCACCAGCCAGCAGCCACAGCTCTGGGAGCCACTGGGTGCCATGCTCCAAAGACAGGAGGGGCCTCTGACATACGAGGTCTCCATTGCTTCCTTCAACCTGACCTCTAAAGATGGTGTTTGGTGACTTCTTGATGTTCCCTTGTTTAGGCATTAAAATATAGATTTAAGTGCTATTTCCCCATCCTTTTCAGACTTGTGACATTCTTTCTGCTCTTACTAAAGGGTGACAGCTCACCTTCCTGTGCTTTAGCTGGTACAAAGCTCACCACGGAGGGTGCTCACAGCTACTTCTTATTCTTTATGTTTTGACTATTTTTTTAAAAAAATGGTATGTTTTCCTGCATGTGCCTTTTCTTTCGACATATTTTCAGAGCGCTCTTGATTTATGCAGGTCTTGCCAAAGTTCCCGATCTTCTTCCTGAGCTAAGAAGCAAGCACTGGGATGTTATCCCTTCCCACTTTTGCTTGGACACCTTCCTGTGGATAAAAGCAGGCCCTGAGCTGAGCAGCCCCTCACCCCATCAGATCTGTTGGCACCCCTGCTGGGGGTACTTTCTAGGGCCTCAAGAGCCTTCCACTTTCTTCTACCTGCCCACACACCTGTGCATGGCACAGCATGGCCGTGTTCACACCAAATCCCTGCTGCCAGGAACGGAGCATGACTTCCTTTGTTGGCGTGTTGGTCTTTCCCAGCGTATCTTCCTTTTGTCTCCCTCCGTCTCTCTCTCTCTTTCTTTCTTTCTTTCTTTCTCTCTTTCTCTCTTTCTCTCTTTCTCTCTTTCTCTCTTTCCTTCTTTCCTTCTTTCCTTCTTTCCCTCTCTCTCCCTCTCTCCCTCTCTCCCTCTCTCTCTCTCTCCTACAGGCTCCCTCCCCAGAACTATTATGCAGAAGCTGAGAGTGCTAAGGATCAAACCCAGGCCTCATGCATATTAGGCGGTGATCTACCACTGAGTTACACTGTCAGTCCCTCCACATTTTTTTCTGGTAATTGGAGACCTCTCCACACTGTTTCTGTTATGGGAGACAGATCCTCTGTCATTCAGCAGAAGTGAGAGAAGAAGCTGGAGGAAAATGCAAGGCAAGACCAGAAGCTGGAAACCTTTGTTAAGAGAAGTATTTCTGGAGAGGTCTCACTTCTAATTCCAGTTCTCTAGTTTGCAGACAAATTGCATAGTAGACAGGTGTGTGATGTGTGCGTGTGTGAGTATGCGTGTGTGTGTGTGTGTGTGTGTGTATGACAAGGGAAAAAGCAATAAAAAAGAAAGCCTCAGGAAAACCCACTCCAGGAAGTCTTGTTGCTGTGCTTCGTGCAGAGAAAAAATAGCCCCTGCCCCTGCCTTCCTCCCAGTGTTTTGCTCTTGTTTGTTTCAGTTGACAGAAGCCTAAATATCGAACAGCTCGGTGATGATAGCGGTGGAGCCACTTATAGAGATTTTTTAATTCTTTGAACTTTTTAAAGCCCTTTGTGTTTTCCTAACAGTTACTCATAGAAGGGCTGGGATTGGAAAAATGCAGGCAGGCTGGTGCCTGCTTCATGGTGCTCAAGTTTGAGCAACAGTATACCTACAAATTCGGCAAGTCACTTTTTTTCCCTGGTGGTGGAGGTAAGAAGTTGGACGGGTTTCTGGGTACATCTTGTTCGCCAGTGAAATGAATGATTTTCTTTCAGCCCGTATGTGTGAAATGGGTTCCTGACAGCGTCTGTGCCCGAATGGGAGCCACCGGTCTGTGTGAAAACAGGCGTCAGGACACAGAGGGTTCCAGCTGTCAAGGCCTGTCCATTCCAGCGAGGCTGGGGTGCGCCGCGCTCACTGAGGGCTGGGGAGGGAGGGGGGTTGCTACTGCCAACTCAGCCCTCTCCTTTCCAGATGTCTCAGGTCAGCTGTGGGCTCTGATGTCCCAGGACCTGCTGTGGATACTCCTGGCAAGAGCTGCCTTCGTGCGTTTGAAGTGTCCTTGCGGCTGGGCCTGGTGGGCAAATGGCCAAGAGATGGTATCTTCATAACATCTGCCGTCATCTCTGCTGTGTGGGAACTAATGGCTGCGTTTGAATAATTAGGCCTTTGCACCATAGCACAACAAAAGCAGGCATTGCTCCATTAAAGCAAACATAATTACTGCAGCTCACGTATTCAAAGCCCCTTTCATCCCTCCCGTACCTGCTACACTTGGGTAGGTCTGTGGACCAGAGGCTCCTTCTCAGGCCTCATGGAGTCAGGCCTCTCCCAGAGGTACAGAGTGCACCCCGGGGAAACTGACCTTTGATCTTCCCAAGCACTGGAGGCAGCCTCTAGATTGCCATTCAGCATACTCTGCTTCTGTGTGAAGTTTGCTACTTCTACCGTGGAGGGGCATTCAGGGCCAGCGCTGTCTCTTGTTCACACCCATTTCTCTTATGCGTACACTGGAGCTGAAGTCTCCTGGCCTCACCGGGCCTCCGTTTTTCATCTGTCCATCCCCACATGTGCCTCATCTATTTCCAGGCTTGTTACAAACATCAAATGAAGTCACAGATATAAAAGTGATCTGCAGATTATAAAAATGCCACACAAATAAAAACCCTGCAGACACCGGGGGTGAGGCCTGGATAGGGTTTAGCTGGCCTCATCGACGGTTGGGTGCAGGATGAGGCCTTGCAACTACTCTCAGTTGAGAAACAGCTTTATGATGGGAGGAACAATCCTGAGAAATGACTGCCCTGTTCACTAGAAACTCTGGCCTGCAGCTTCCTGAAAGATATTTCCTGCACATCAGAGTTTATTTCATTAGTCAATCAAACAGTGTTAAACATATTCATGCTTCCATTTCAGCAAGACACTGTGACAGTCTGTGCTGAAATATGAATATGCATAGAACCATTGGTCAGTGCCACTCGCTGAAACCTAAGATCCCAGAAAATTGCACCACACTGATGGTAAAACAAAGATGGCACCAGGATTCAAAGGAGGGAGGAGCGAGTTCCCACACCTTTCATTTACAGGTTTTGCTCTTTAATGGTGGATCTAGGATTGGCATGTGTCATGGAAGAAGTAGAATTTGATGCATACTTTCAGGATGGAGAGACTCTTAGTCTACAGGAGGAAGGAAGATTGGACTCATAAAATTATTCACTGGGAGTAGCAGTGTGAGTCATATTTTGGAATGTGTCCTGAGATGTCCAGCCACTGAGGGCTTTCTTCAGTGGTACTCTCCACATATGAGTACTCTGAAGCCCTGGCCATGATCACTGGTGCAGACTGTGTGTAGTTGTGGGGAAACCAAGATTAATTTGAGATGGACAGGTATCTGCAAGGAGTGGGGGAGTGGGGGCTGCATTGTATTGAAGATAAAGGGGAAAATGGGAGGCCACATCCACATATGTCAGCTTCTGAGTGGAGAGGCCATTCGTTCTCTTGTTTGGAATGTCCAGCCTGTGGGAAAGGATCTGATTGAGTTTGTTCTGATTTCCTTCAGTACTTAGTAATACTCTTGGAGTGCTATAACTTTCTGAGGATCCAGAGACATTTGTACCATCTGCCAAGTCCTCAGGTCTATAGACCCTGCCCTGGTGGCTTACAGAAGTTTTACACAAGGTGACAGGCTAACTGTCATCTGTTGATATGAAACATGCAGATGAATCAAATCTATTTTGTTTCTTGAGGAGTTTGCATTTTGGTTAATGTAAAGGTACTAAGGTGTAGAAGTGTAGAGGACTAAGCACTACAACCGGGGGACAGGAGTGTGTGCTGACTGTAGAGGGAAAGATGACTTGCCCAATGGCTTCCAGAGAGCGTTTCTGAAAAAGGCCATGCCAGAAACAACTCAGGCCTATGAGGAAGAGTTTCTTAGATGAAGAGAAGGACTGGGAATGCAGAAAAGAGAGGAGGAAGTAAGGTGCAAACTGATGAATGGGGAGAAAATGCTGGGATTAAGGTCTTGGAGGTGTTTAGGACACGAAGATAACATGAAATGAGAATGGCATTTGGGAGGCAGAAGTTTAGGAGTTTGTGTTCAAGATGAAAAGGACTGAGGGTAAGGTTGTGAGGACAGTACACTTCCGAAAAGTCTGGGTGCACAGTGGGCCGTAATTTTCCCAGTCAGATCCTGCAAGGCTGCTATGGGTCATTTTCCTTAAAGAAATTTATTGTTCACAAGGGGGGAAGAGATGAATCCTGGGGCTGTTTGGGGACATTTTAGAGGACTCTAGACTCTATAGATTTGGTCTAAAAACACTCTTCATCTTTTTACCCCTTTAATGTGGATTTTATGTTCCAGACACAGACACTGTCTGCAACTCTACTGTGCGGCATTCAGGGCCCCAGTGACATCCAGGTTGATAGAGTACAGGGCTGACTGGTGCTGGGAGGAGATGGGCGTGGACTACGGGCCCTGGGTGGACTGGCTTCTTGTGAACAAAATCTAGTAATCCAGTGTCTCCTAAAAGCCTCATTGTGTGTGCTAAGAATCTGAATAACCTTTCAGAAGCACCTACCTGCCTTAGCCCTACCTCTGGCCAGCACACTCATCACCAGGTCTAGGAATGCACCAGTACCTGCTGGAGAAGGGAGATCTCTCTCAGCCACCACATGTGCCGCATAATCTCCTAACCCGCAGTTCTGCATATTTACCTTCTGTAAAAGCTAAGATTTGTGGTCAACAGTGTGCATAAAACACATCACTTTTATCTTATGATAGCTTCATCATTTTACCCAGGGACCAGAGACTAATAGAATCATCCTGGTAAAATGCTTTAGCTGCCTACAGTGGACAAGGCTCACCTTGGGAGCCTGAGAACAGCTTGCAGTTTGCTTTGTAAGTTTCTCGGTGATGAATATTTCTTAATGGGCAATTGTCGCTTATTCTATATGTAGAATTCTCTTTATTCTATTAAGCCAAATTTGCTGTACACTTCAGTTGGGGTCTGTTCACTTTTGCTTCATTTTTGGACAATGTAGTTGATTAGATAAATTTACATATGCCGAGCTCAAAGAAAGGCCACGAATCTTCTCTAGGAAAAGTGCTCATGACGGTAATGTTTTTAGGTATGTGAGCACCCACTGTTATCCCTTTTTCTTCTCTGAGGGGCATTTTCAATTTTGTTTGATCACAAGATGAAAAGGACAGTACGGAGGCCCACGTGATGATGGGTAGAAGACAAACACTGACTCTTGTTCTAGATTTCATGCAGGAAGTGATAGGTCATCAGAGCTGCCCTGGACTTTAGGGAACCAATCCCGATTTATATGGTGCAAAACACGGTGTCATCAACTTTGGCAAAAAACAGTATTCCCTTGCGCACACAAACTCTGAAATCCAGTGCAAAACGATGTTTTCCCCATTATGCCAGGCTTTGAGGTACACTTCCTCACTCCTTAATACATGCAGCTTGAAAACCTACTCTGAACCAGGCCAGGAGACACAGCAGCTAATAGGACTGATGAGGTCTGTGTTTTCATGGATTTGCGTTCTGGTAGAAGGAACAAAGAGAGAAACAAGCGAAGCGAAAGCAAAGCAGAGTATGACTGCAGGGTGATGGGAGAGATCACCTGTGCGAGTCCGTTCCCCAGTCCGGACGTGGATCACGTGCCCTGGGTTCCCTTCATGGAACTGACATTGTTTGGTAAAGTAAGCCACACAGACGCCATTGTGAAATAAAAATTTTATCTCCTAAGGTTTTGCTAACTAAGTGTTGTGTCTTCATCTTTCTTCTCAAGTAAGAGAAATATTAAATACTGGCCAAGGGTCAAAGCACTTTTGAGAATGTGGAGGACCGATGTGAATGTATGTTGGGGTAAGGGTCCACATCCAGCTTTTAAGACATCAAGAGAGAGGAGTGCCCTGACTTGGAGACCAAGGGCTGCTCTGGGCTGGAAAAGACACCTATACTGTCATGCTTTCTCTAGCCCAGTCTCAGTCAGACTAGCGCTGTTCTGTGAAGACATCCCCCATACCAACCCTGTGTCCCCAGACTGCCCCTACATCTTGGAGCAGGCTGTGTGTCATCAAAGCCACCAGAATTGGTGACTACCAGTTCTCTCCCTCCCTCGCAGCCCCTCCCATCCAAACCATAATCTCGCAGGCAGACAATGCAGATAGGACAACTATTCAGAAAAACGCGTGGCTGGGGAGGCTCAGGACAAGTCCCAACTGCACCTGCAGGTTTTCCTTTCCTGAGGCCGCCGGGCACTGGCTGAGCTGCACCTGCCGCGGGCCAGCGCCTGCCTCGGCCACATACCTGGCGCTGCTGCAGGCCCTGGCCTGCTCCACATCCTGCTCTGCCTGCCGCTCCCTCTGCCTGCTGTGCGCCTTCTCGGCAGCCTCCAGCAGGGCGCCTGTCGCTCACCCACCAGCCATTTGAGGACCTGTAACCGTGGGCT
>PVLD010021464.1:0-31373 GCA_004027595.1 Dinomys branickii
GTGGAGCTATAAATTCCACAGACAGTTCAGCAGGCAAAGGTCTGCTGCAGAGGCTGCTCCAGTGGTTACTTCTCTTTGGGAGAATGTCCCTTAAGCTGTCTGCTGAGATTTCCGCTTCTACTCCCTACCCCAAGACCTGGCCGGGGCGAATAAACAGCTCGCCACCCCAGGATTCTTGCAGATAGGCCACTCAGGTGTTACTCCCTGGGTGGAGCTCCTTCCCCCCTCACAAAACCCGTTGGGGCGCCTAAGTAGGTCTTCCCACCCGGGAGATCCCGCAGTCCTTAAAGCTGCTTTGATGTCTCTCGCTGGGCTGAGCTTCTTCCCGATTCAGGAAAAACCGGTTAGAGCGAGCACTTAACTCACCCTGTGATCGTGCAAACAGGAGTGCCGTTCAGATGTTTTTCCCTGGATGGAGATTTTCCCCGACTCAGAAATCCTGCCGGCCAGTCGCTGTTGCTCCAGTTCGTGCAGCGCTGGGTGCAGGGGTGGGGTTCTGAGCAGGATCCTGGAGCGCTGTCCGGTTTGGCGCAGTTTGTCCCAGTAGCTCATTCTCTGTCGGGTTCAGGAGCTGAAGCCGTTCTTCCCTCCGCACTCACTCTCTCGACTGGTTGTCTTCTTCCCGGAAGTCCTCATTTCTGTCTTCATATTGCTATATTTCATTGTTTGGGTGGTAATCCTCTGGGAAGTTCTTTCTCTGCTGCCTACCCGGTCGCCATCTTCCCGGAAGTCCTCCAGTTTTCTCCATTTTAACCTCATCAGTTTTCTTTGTCATTAGAGTTTCATGGGAGATATTTTGAGTTTGTGCTCTTAGTCATCAGAGGTCACATCTGCGCTAAAAATTGTTTTTATCAGCTTCCACTGCAATGATTTCCAAGTGATGATTCTCTTCCTGTTATTTTTTCTACATATATGATACTGTACTGATACTGTACTATAAGAAAGAGCTATGCTATCTCCCCATCTACTTATTTATTTGTCATTAGCAGCTAATGCATTTTTCAATCATGGTGTTATAAACCATGACTGTCATCATTTCAGTGTCCAAATTTCCCCATGGGGAGCCCCTGTAAGCCCTGTGTCATCGTCTTTAATATATATCCCCCAACATTCACTGAGCATTTCCTAATTTCTGGTATAAGATTCTCCAAGTATATGTTTTATTTCCTTGTCTGTGCCCTGGAATCATCCAGTCAAAGTACCCCATCTCTAAAAATAGGATACACTGTTTAGGAGCCGAGACCTGGGCCCTCGCTGTGCTTATTGTTATTGGGCTGTCATTGCCTCTAGGCTGTCTCTAGGCTGACATACATGTACGTACAGACGTACATACATGTCTTTCAATATTTATATATCAACCCTGTGTTTCCATCTCTTCAATTCCAACCCAGCATTTTTCCACCCTGTCCCTGTGCTGTGATTTGTGAGGCCTTCTCATGCAGGGAGAGACGCAGCTCCTGTTATCGGCGTGAGCTTCAGTATGCTGGCTTATGCAAAAGCCTAAAGTACTTTCCCCTCCTCATATACTTCTTGGTTTTTGAGAGTTTTAGCATTTGTTACTTTCCTGATAAGTTGGATATTACCAAAAAACTGAAACTGATGAAAGATTGTCTAAGGCTGGGTTTTGTATTGTAGGTTGTCTTACCATCAGCGTATATTAGATATTGTTCCGCCTACCTTCTCAGCTCTGTGTCCTGCAAATCCAACCTGCATTTACAAATATGGAGATGAAAGTAGCAGTAAGTAGCAAAATAAGACAAATTCCTTGGTCTTTAAAACATAACATGAAAGATGGGGAATTGTGCCAGATGTGGTGGTGCGCGTCTGTAATCCCAGCAGTTGGGAGGTTGAAGCAGGAGGATCATTGCGAGTTTGAGACCAGCCTGGACTACAGAGTGGGCTCAAGGGCAACCTGAACTGCATAGCGAGACCCTGCCAGAATGACAAAAATAGTGTAATAATTTTTTTAAAAGGCAGGGAACTGAATTTTCCTGGGGTTTACATTTTGTTTGAAAGGTAATCCATCACTAGCCACTATTTATAATCCTTGTCAATATTTCAAGGATTTTGTTGTTGATTTACAATTTTTTTTATTTAATGCTGTTCACAGTGTTATGTCCATTACATCATTTTAAGTATGGTGTCAAGTATAGCAGAACAAATTTATAGTCAGAATGTACTCAACTGAAGATGTGTATTTGTTACAATGATGGAGATGCCTTGAATTGATTGCCATCTGAGAACAGTTCAACTTTGATGTTGGGAACCTAGATGCCCATGACCATTTCCTCTAGAAGGGAATTCGTACTTTATCTTTCAGTCACATCTCTTAACATTATACTATAAATCTAAGGGATTATAATTTGATAAGCTTTGTGTTTTGTACAATATTTACATTTAATGAAGGTTATACATTGGTGATCACTGGTACAGAATTACATGTAGGGTTTTTTTTTCCCAAGTTGGATTTTCAGGTTGAACTGAGCACAGCCCCTCCATGTGTTGTGTTGTGTTACATGGAGGTTCTTTGCATTGTTCGTCCTTACTTTGTGTCATTACCCATTATGGGAAGCATGTCCTTTCTCCAGTTCTGCTTTCTTCCTAGAGTCAGGCTTTGGCTTTACTCCTTTAAATATTATGTTAAAAAAAAAACCTTCAAAGCCACCTTTTTGTTCCTTTCTGGGCACCTCTGAGGTAAATATCTTGGTTCCTAAGTTAGAGTGTAAAGATTCTGTTTTTTTGTTTTTTTCTTTTTTTTGGCACTGGGAATTGAACTCAGGCCCTCACACTTGCCAGGCAAGTGCTACATCCCCAGCCCAAGAGTCTAGTTTTATTTTGTGTGTGTGAGTTTTTGTTTTTTACTTATTTTCCCCTCAAGTGTTACATAACCATCCTCGTGTGACCTGTTGTAATTGACTGTATTCCAGGTGCTTAGCACCTGCTCTTGACTCTTATGTCTGAATTGCGTTTTATGCAACACCACCTGACTACCTTACATTAAAAGTAGATTTCTATTGCTCTGGTGATACCTTTATACTAACATAAATCTTATTCAGTAACAACACAACAGATAATCACCAACATAAACATATGTATGGTATCACATCACATGAGCAATCTGTCTGAGGTAGATTTAAGCATGAGTAGACTCAGCAAAACAGAAGAAGGGGGTGAAAACACATTATGGCAGAGGTATGTGTCAGAACAAAGCTGCTCACCTCATAGTAGCCAGGAAAAAAAAAAAAAAGAAAACAGCCCCACGGAAGGCACCCTTCAAAGGCAGACCGCCATGGCCTACTTCCCTTAGTTTGGCCAAGTCTCCTAATAGCGCATTGAGCTCTGAACTCGTCAGTGTGCTCCTAATCCAGCTGCCTCCCTAGGAGCATTCGTCATCCAGTCATGATGATAGCAGTCAAGTTTGGTCCTCCCAGGGTTATTGACAGACATGAAACTGAGTTACATTGGTTCTTGGGTTTTGAACTTACAAAGGCCCAAAAAGGTTGGGGGCTTGTAAAGGACAGTTGTAACTATATCACTTTTCACCTCACTGCTCATCTGAGACAGCTCCTTGTACCCCGGATTTCAGTTAGTTTAGTGTTAGTGTTTTAAGAATTATTAGAAGTAATATTTATGTGGTTGAAAAACCATTCACCTGTTAAATAAAACTTTCATATGTGTATCTTTGTACAGTTTTTTTATTCTAAAGAGAATAAAATATAAGAAACAAAACAATAAAAACTACAGAATTTCAAAACAAGTTATATTGCAGTTATCTTCAAAGTATTTGTTCAGATTACCAGATATAGACATGTTTATTTGATCAATAAGCATTAGCTATTCCTTTCAATAAACCAATAGAAATTAGTAGTACAATTATCTTAGCTATCTTTGTGTGTGCAGTTTTAATACTGATTTGGCCATAAAGAGTATTTCATTTTGGCAGGAAAGATTTTGTTTAGGTTTGATGTTTGGTTTATTTCTGAATAACTATTCAGAAGAACAGTCATTCAGTTTAATCTTTCTTCCCCACTGTTTGTGGGTTTTTTTTTTGTTTTACCCTACTGTTTGTGTTTAGATTCACTTCCTGGACATTCTGTGGCCCTCTGTTTAGCTGTCGCTTTTAAAAGTAAGGCAACCAATGATGAAATCTTCGGCATTTTGAAGGATGTACCGAATCCTAACCAGGAGGATGATGATGGTAAGAGAACTGACTATTTCTTCAGTGGAACTATATTTATAGGCCAAGTTAAAACATAAACATAACTTTGGCCATTTCAGTTTCTTTTAAATTGTATTGGCTGCTCATAAAACAGTAGTTGTTTGGCCTTTTGAGCCTGTCAGTTATCTTAGAACCCAGGCATTTTTCTCCTTACTTAGAAAGAGATCCCAGTGTTTCTGTGAAATAGCTTTATATTAAGAATATAAACTGCATCTTACATACAAAATAAAATTTACTTTGAGTATAAGTTTGCCTGAATTAATAAATGGGCTAAGGAAATGGTGGTGTAGACAAATCAGAATAAGTGTCTGCTGAGCAACTGGGAAACAGAATGCACTTAGCATAAATCAAAATGATAGTATTAAATTTAGATTGTCACATATCTTAAGACATAGGTGTTTAAATGTTCACTGATTGTGTTTTTAATATATTACTTTTCTATCATATAGACAATATGAATAAGGAAATTTGTATGCTGCTTTTTAAGAAATGGAGCAGACAGGAGAATTAGGGAAATAGTGCCATAAAACTAAGAATTAAAATTATAGTTTAGTGTTTTGTTTTGTTTGCAGTACTGGGGATAGAACATGGGGGTAGGACAGGAAAAGCCAGGGGTACTCTACCATTGAGCTACTACCTTTCCAACCCTTTTTATTTTGGAACAGGGTCTTACTAAGTTGCCCAAACAGACTTGAATTTGCAGACTTCAAGGTTTGCAAATTATAGGTGTACACGTCTGCAATTGGCTAAAATTTTAATTAGTTTTAGATTGGTATTTGAAATTAGTGATTCTCTTTTATTGTTTATTAGTACTGAAAGATGTTACACATGAATATCTCATTTAGCATTTGGATATGAGGTGTGTCACCAAGGAATTGCTGTACTTACTTTCTTTTTTAATATTACTGTGAAATATTTTTCAGATGAAGGATTCAGTTTTAACCCTTTGAAAATAGAGGTTTTTGTACAGACTCTGCTACACTTGGCAGCCAAATCATTTAGCCACTCCTTCAGTGCTCTTGCAAAGTAAGTACATGCTGGTGAATACCAAGAACACAATAATTTTTATCTAAAATTATTGAATACAAAAACCTTAACAGATTATAGAATTTGATACAATGAGTATTGTTTGGTTTTGGTTTATTTCTAAGATCTCTATCTTAAGGCTTCTGTCAGTCTGTACATACAATTTGTATATGTCCATGGAAAGGTACATTTTTTCATATAAACATTGACAAGAAACTAGTGGAAACCTAGTTCCTCAGGATAGTTGTTTATACAGTCAGAACTCTGTAGCCTACGCATCTTGCAAGAAGAGTGGGCAGACAGGAAAGCCATCGGTTCTTTTTGAGAGCCACCCAGAAGGTAGCATCTTCCTTGCCAGAGTTTAAAAGAAGAAAGAGCATAATCCTCTCTGAAGATTTTGTGACATCTTCCATATAAAGTATAATTATTAATCATATCTTTTACATCCTTAATTGTTAATATTTGGTTACTTTGCATTTATGTATGACATTATAAATGGAGTAACACTGAGAAGGGTTTGAAAACATGACAATGCCTAATGAGTAAATATGACAGGCTTTTTTTTTTTTTTTTTTTTTTTTTACATTGTCTAAAGGTTTCATGAGGTCTTCAAAACTCTAGCAGAAAGTGATGAGGGAAAGTTACATGTGCTAAGAGTTATGTTTGAAGTCTGGAGGAACCATCCACAGGTAAAAATTATTTAATGGAACATGTTGAGGCTCTGATTATGAGTATAAAAATAAGGCAGTTATCATTGTTTTAGTTTGTGAAACATGAAATTTGTAAACTTACAAACTTTTTGGCATGTGGGACTGTTGGATTCATTTTTTATAAATCAAGTGTTAAAATTTGGTTTTGGACTGTGGTATCTTATACTTTAAATGTTCAATGAAAATGTTGCTTGGCAAAAGTCTACTAGTTGTTTAGGAAATGGTTATGTAGTCTTTCCAATTTCTGCAGACAAGCTTCAGATTTCTCAATACATACTATTATGGTATATTGTATTGTAAAAAATCATTGAAATTAACTTCATAAGACAGTTTAAACTCTTTGTGATAAAACATTGTTATATGTTTAATTTGGGGGATTCAAATGAAATTACTGTATTATCTAAAATTTTTAGTATTATCATCTAAAATTTTTTTAAAATTATGTTACCACTCAGAGTTGTGTGCTCGTTGAATTTTCAATGGCATTGTAGTACTTTTTATAGTGCTGCAGCCAAGCACAGAGCAGAATAAATTGTGAGACCTAATGGTCAAATTGATCAATTCCATTGCCACTACAAATGAATTTTATATCTCTGTTTTACTTTTATAGCAGTAGTAGTAGTTTGGCTGTATTTTATAATTATGATTTATCCTATTCTTCTCTCATTGTAGATGATTGCTGTACTAGTTGATAAGATGATTCGTACACAGATTGTTGACTGTGCTGCGGTAGCAAATTGGATCTTCTCTTCAGAGCTATCTCGTGACTTTACTAGGTTTGGACTAGAATTTGGAGTTCATGTATAACAGACCACACATAGAAAACACAAACTTTGCAAAATAATTTATATCACCTACTTCTGGTTTTTGTGAGGCTGCAAAGGCTTGCCAGTGGATCAGGACTAGGACAATAGGAGTGGACAGAAAAGAAGAAATAAAAGCAAATTATTTTCAAACAAATATAAAAGTCATCATAGCCCTTGTAACTTTCCCTGTTTGTCTGAAATTGATAGAAGATGCTGGCCTGATGTACACCAAATCTTTAGGATGATAGTGATCAAAGGCTGTCATACCAGCCAAGTGGACATTCACAGATACAATAGGCAGTCATTCTTGTATTTGCACTCAGAAAACTGACCACCATGTATATATTAGCCGTCGTGCTGAGTGATTTACATTATTTTCATCTTATTTCATGCTCACGACACCATTGAAGAAGGTGCACCATTTTCACAATTTACAAATTAGGAAAATATCCCTGAGTGTTTAAGGAGCTTACTCATAGTCACACAAGTAAGTACAGAGTCAGTATTCAAACGTGGGTGTTCTCGCATTGATTTTGTGAACCAGTAGCTCCAACTGTTATTAACAGCTAGCTCAAGTAAAGCATTGCCAGGCACCTATCAGAGTCAAAGAAAGTACTCTGAACTTTTGTCCTCTCTGGTGACATTCTAGACTTGGAATAAACCATGTTTTATTATATAAGAAAGTTTGTTTATACAACCTGTTAAAACCTAGAGAATGATCCTCAGTTTTTGAGCTATTTGCTGATAATATAGCTGACATACCGTATTTGTCTCATTCTTATAGCTCAGCAGTTGATAGACATTGTTAGCTAATGAGCATCTGAAATGTCCCAAGAGAATTGGCTGCATATGCACTAAATATAGTACAGAGTGCACTGATACTCAGATCTCATTTTGAGAAAAGTTCAATACTTAATGTTTACATTTAAGAGGACAGAAAATACATTTCTCTTCCAGTGTTAGAGTTTTTCATAGTTTGCCATTTGAATTCAGTGAATGTATACACATACCCTTGTATATCTAGTTAAAGGGTGGAAGTGGAAAAAAATGGCAAGGGTGCAATATTGCCCTCAGAGAGCTTATCTGAGTTTAATGGGTGGAAGTAGGTGCTTGTACAGTATGTAATAAAAGGCAAACCCTAAGTGTTGCTGAAGAAGGATGGCTAATTGTGCTCGAAGGGTGGAAGGCTCTATCAGTCCTGAAGAATGAATGGCTTACAGAGTTGAGAGATTTTAATGTCTGTAAACATAGCCTAACATGTAATAATCAAATGCCATGTTATGTTTAAGATTATTTGTTTGGGAAATCTTGCACTCTACAATTCGTAAGATGAACAAACATGTTCTGAAGATCCAGAAAGAGCTAGAAGAAGCTAAAGAGAAACTGGCAAGGCAGCATAAACGGGTAAGTATTGTGTTACAGAATTAAGTGGTTAAAGGAAGGCATGCGAGAAACTCTAGAGAATATCCAAAGCCTAATAGCTTGATGGTAATTTTTTTTTTTTGAGGCCATGTTTTGCTTAGCTTTTGGAAAAGCAGAGGAACACATAGTCTGTTGTGTGCTATTACACTGCCTGGTGTAAGCTATGAACTTTACTTGTCCCTAGCTATCTATCTCTAGGTTGACTTTCTGTTTGCATTTTCCAGAAAATGAGGTTAGAGGGTGGGAGTAGGAAAAAGATGCTTATGTTTCTAAGTCTCTTATGCAAAGGAGAAAGGCAAAGATTGTATATGGTTATCATGGCTCCAATCCCATGGCAAAGGATGAGACAGTGACTCCCAAGTTTAACAAAAAAATTTTTTGTCATTTATTAGTAGTTTAGCCATTTTGGAGGGAAGAAGTGAACTGGCTATGTTCTTTGACTTAGGATAATAGTACAAGTATTTTCCATGATAGTATTTTCTGTCATTAGGTATATTTACCGGAGTAGAAAGTAAAAAAAAAAGTGTAATGGTTATATGAACTTAGAGCAATTTTGAATGTTTATCTTTGTGTAAATACACATATAACATATACTTACAAATCTAAAATAGTATAAGGAACATGGTGTCATCCCATTTGTTAGATACACAAATTTAGCTTGTAAATGATAGGGCTAGGTTTTGACCCCAGTCTCTTAGATCTCCTTCCCTTATGCCACAGTGTTTGGTACAAATGTGCTAATACGGTAGCTGCTAGCTATGTGTGACTATTTAAGTCAGTTTAAATTACCCAAATACAATTTGAAATTCAACTCCCTCATCACACCAGCTACATTTCAAGTGCTTATTAGCCGTACATGGCGAGTGGCTGTGGTACTGGGAGCGTAGATTTCTGTAGCCTTTCCCGCATGGTAGGAAAGGTTTTGGGCATTGTGCTCGTAAACTTAGCTTCGTATGAGGTTGGGAAGACAAAATGTGCCCAGGAGCCTGGAACATAAGGAAACCCCTCAATATTCACTGTTAGAGAAAAAGGGAGAATTCTATAAAGTCATAGAAATGGTTCTGATAGTTTTGCTTTAGGATGGGACAGTCTCTCATTGATGGGCCTTCACAATAGAATCATATCTAGAAGGCTTACCAGGCTAGGTTCAGTAACGCCCACCTTTATGATAAATATACACTGGTATGTAACATACCTAGAGCTAGGTATAACTAAGTTATCTAATCTCTCAGCCTTTCTTTTCTCTGGAGATGCCTTTTATCCTGCCTTTGGCTAGTTGCCTAAACCAATGATGGCAGACCTTTCAGATCTTTCAGTGGTAACAAATAACCTGGCTACATCATGCATGCCTGAGTGCATGCATGATGCTACATCACTGGCCTAAGTGAATGCTGTACACTTCACAGTGAGCAGGAACAGAATTATTGAAGTTTTACAGAGATACATTGAGCCCATCATTGCCAGCAGTGTCTTGAATGGTTTGCTTTGAATTAGTGTATGTTAGTCAGGGACATTTTAATTATGGTGAGGATGCTTAGCCTGGGCTGTTTGAGTTATGTGAGGGCGTGCCTGGCTCTTCCATGTGGCACATTAGGAGTGATTAGCAAGGTGCCTCCCTGTTGTTACCACACACAAGTGATCAGTTAATAATACATGATAGTCAACACCTCCACCACCATTAGAGGAGAGCCACTAAATTTCTCTGCCTTGGCAAGTACCCTTGGAACTTCTGAATGAGAAGGCCATGTTGGAACAACTGCAGGCCCTGAGTTTTAAGGAGGCTGGAAATTTAACTGAAAGAATATAGTCTTTTTTTTTTTTTTTTTTTTTTTTTTTTTTAAGAATATAATCCTAGGGGCTGGGGATATAGCTCAGTGGAATAAGCGCCTGCCTAGCAAGTGCAGGGTCCTGAGTTCGATCCCCAGTACCGCAAAAAAAAAAAAAAAAAGAATATAATCTTTAGGTAGCATTTGATCAGACAATAAAATTGTTCTCCTTTCTTAATGAAACTTAATATGCTGGATTTCTAAACATTTTCTCCCTTTGTTCCTGTGCCTTCTGTAGCGAAGTGATGATGATGACCGAAGCAGTGACAGGAAGGACGGGGCCCTTGAGGAGCAAATAGAAAGACTGCAGGAAAAAGTGGAATCTGCTCAGAGTGAGCAGAAGAACCTTTTTCTCGTCATATTTCAGGTAACTTGGCTTGAGAATTAATGCATTGCTTTGATTAAAATGTTATTTTTTAATCATAAATGCATGCTCATTTATAGAAGTTTAAGAATACAAAAATTTACAAAGCAGATAAAATGTCACCACTTGGAGGTCACCGTGTAGACCTCTTAAGTTCTGTGCTGTTTAACATTTCAATACCTGTCTCATACTTATTCCCTATTGTTGATGATTTAGATGGTATTTTTTTTCCCTGATGAACAGAAACCAAGAAATAATAGTAGGATAACTAATTTAGACTTTAAAATTCTTTTTTAATTGCGCTCCCCCAAATGTGCAAACTCTCATTATTATCACTCTACCTTTTTAGATTAACAGAATTCAATGAATCTTTCTGGCATATACCACAAAGGCAAAATGGAATAAGCAGTATTTTGAGTTCACTTGAATTTGTTACTAAAATACAAAATTTTTTCTGTAACAGTTACTCAACTTGATTTCTCTCTTCCAGCGTTTTATCATGATCTTAACAGAGCACTTGGTAAGATGTGAAACTGATGGGACCAGTGTATTAACGCCATGGTACAAGAACTGTATAGAGAGGCTCCAGCAGATCTTCCTGCAGGTTTGTGAGGAACTTGGATTAAATAACACCACTATTTTCAGCCACAAAGATTTCTCTATTTTAAAAAAAAAAAAAACCTAGGATGCTAAGCAGTACCTGTGGGTCCTTTTGTTCATGTCCATTTTCTGCTACTACTGCTCATCAGAATATTGAGGTTTGTATTGGTTTTATATCAGAATGCTAATTGCCATTTTCTGTGCTAGGGAACCCAGCTATAATCTAAAATGTAGAGGAAAAAAAGGAAAAGTAACTGGATATAAAAGTACCTAAAAATCTTCTATTCAGGTAATAAACACTGCCCACAGGTGCTTCTTGAGGTTCTCTGCCAAAGAAAAATGGCACCATCTGCTCCCAGCTCAAGTAAGAGAGTAGAGCTCGTTCTGAAGTTCAGTTCTTTAAGCCTTCATGTAGGAATTCTTTCTTTAGATTTGTTTTAGTTACTGCCAATTAAAAACTTGAACAGCCCTTCGTTCAGTAGGAATCCCTGCGTACATTCAAGTGTACCTAGGAATAAATAAACGCTTCTTTAATTTTCTGGCCTATTTTACCTTCCTAGGTTAGCCCCTGTCTGGTCCACTTTTTAAAGAGTCCTAATGTGTTATGTCCTAATTTGAGGCAGCTGGCTAGTTTATAATGCAGTAACCACAAGCACATGCTACTGTCACTGCCTTGCATAATGAATTGCATTTACTTAGCAGCTGGTGAGAACTGCCTACCACCTGCTCACCACCCCCCCCCGCCCCTTCCCCTTTTTCCATTTTGAGGCAAGGTCTCACTAAGTTGCCCAGGGTAGGCTTGAACTTGGGATCCTCCTATGTCAGTCTCCCAGAGTGCTGAGATTACAGGTATGCACCACAGTGTCTGGCTAAGAACTAGATTTTTTAAGTTACTGAATGTTACTGAATACCCCACTTTTCCCATTTCCTCCTGGTGTCTGTTACGAACTGTTCACAGCGTGGTGGGCTGCTGGGGGAGATGCAGTACTTGACTGCTTGCTTGCCTTTCCCTGATCTATATGCCCCTTTTCTGTGTCTGCAGCATCACCAGATAATCCAGCAGTACATGGTGACCCTGGAGAACCTTCTCTTCACTGCCGAGTTAGATCCACATATTTTGGCTATATTCCAGCAGTTCTGCGCTTTGCAGGCCTGAGGGTCATTTTTATTTTCTTCATGTCTGGATTTTTTTTAAAAAGATCCTAAAGTAATTTGTCTTATTTTTTGATGGTTTGGCTGCTTGCTTTCTTGTAACAGCATTTACTTCTTACAGGAAATGGGGAGGACAGTGAAGAATATAACATTACCTTTAATTTCCCCTGAAAAAAAATACTTCTTCATGACAATGTGACAATGACCTTGATGTATTATATATGTGACAGATACAACTTTTCTGTGATTAGTTTGGTATTTTTTCTCTTTAAGGCACAAAACAATAGATTTGAGCTAGTAAAACTATAGGTCAAGTTATAAAGTAGTGAATAGAACTGATGAGCTTACTACCAGGTAGCACAGCTTTTCACAGCTCCTGGATAACCTAACATGACTGAAATAAAACTAAAACTATGTTTTTTTAACCTTTGGTATTTTATGATTTATCATCTTACTCTTTTAAAATCATTGGTTTCTTACTGAAGACATACTTGCATTTGAAATTTTCACTTCTAAATATTTTTCTTTAGGATCTTAAGACTGCTTCTTAGTACAGTAGTACCTCAGTTCACTAACTTAATTCTTTCCACAATTCTGGTTGCAAACTGAACTGGACAAGAACTACATCAAAGTCAGTAGATAGGTTCTACTTTATGGGAAAATCTGACCTGGTTTACAACCAGTTGTTTGTGACTAGAATTGAGGAAAGAATGAAGTACCGCTGTATATGAGGCTGTTACTGTTTGGTGATGGCCAGATACTATCCAAACATAAATTGCCTGGAATCTTAGTCATGTTAAAACGTAAACTACAATCTCTGGAGGTAGCACATAGACATCATCAGTTGTTAAAGCTCCCCAGGTGATTCCCTGGTTGGGAGACCATTATCTTAGACTGAGAGCCTCCATGGCTTCTGAGAAAGGTTTATCCAAGAATAAGCTGCATGCTAAAGTGGAACTAGAAGTAGGTAAGTTGGCTAAAACTATACTTGAAGTTAGAGGTGAGTTTGGGTTTTGTTTCTAGATCCTGGTTCAAACAACTAATTCCTGACTTTTTCCAGTATAATATAGAGGCGTAAGTGAGAGCATTTAAAAAAAAAAGAATAAGGAATTATTTAATGTTCCAAATTTCTAGGATTTTGTAGACTTTTTTTTCACTAAACCTTGGAAAATTTTACTAATAATTCTGTAGTTACTGTGCACTTGCACAACATAGTGTCTTTTTTCTATTTACTGCATCCTAAGTTTGTGATGCATTGAACTTTTCCATGTTTTGCACTATGGTCTCTGGTTTTCCATACATTTTAGTGGCTACAGAACATTGTCCACTCAATGGGTACAAATTTCAAGGACTTCTAAATACCGTACAAGGCAGGAAGTATTTATTCAATAGATTAAGGTTGCATGGCACCCATGTTTCTGGCTAAGTAGTTTTGTTTACAGTGCTCCTTCTTTCCGTTGCTTAAGACATGGCTACTTTTGATTCTTAAAAACTGCTTTGTAATACTTTTACAATACATAGCAAAGTTTGCCTACTTACATTTCATCCACATTCTAGAGAAATTTGTAGGTTTTGTTTCTTTTCTCTTGATCCTCTCCATGTATAATTGTTCCTTCTTAAAAACTGTTCATTGATGCCACTCTGCTCTTAGTCTAGCAGTGAGGTACATGGAAAAATAAGCTAGGGATTTGAAGAAATAAAGGCCCAAGGGCAGACATTCAATAGTTTAATAAAGTTACACAGACAAAAAGCATGTCACTGTACATCATACCTTGCAATAAATCAACTTTGTTAAATTGCACTGGTGCCATTTAACATGCTTTTGTCAAACTGAACATACACTGTTTTCCTAACCTATAATTATAAGCAGATTGGGCTGTCAGGGATATCTGGGTACTGGGATTATCCTAACTGATGAAGAGTAACTAGAAGCAGACCTCAACTAGGCAGAGTTCTTGCTTACTAGCATTAACACACCATTTGCTAGAATTACTGTATTAAATCCTTAGAACATTTCTCTGAGACAGTTACGCCCACTTCAAGGATAAAAATAGGCCCCTGGAAAAACTGCAAAAGGCTCACAGCCAATAAGTAGAATCTGAGCTAAGATCCATGTTGTTCCCCTTGTTCAGGAGTCCCTTTCCCTGTGATGGAGTAATACGCTCTTAACCCCCAAACCCCGAGTTATTGTTGGTTTGTTTTTTTTTTTTTAATTCACCATTTTCTTCCACTTGAAACTATGAGCATTTTTATATAAATTTTACCAGGATTTAGTCTTCCCTCTCTTCCTGTGTGTGACACTGGGAATTGAACCTAGGGAGTGCTGAGATACCTACCTCCTGCCCTTTAAAAAAACATTCAATTTTTGAGACAGGGTCTCACAAAGTTCCCTGGGCTGGCCTTGAATTGGCAATCCCCTTGCCTCAGCCTCTGGAGTAGCTGGGATTACAAGCATGGTCACTACTCCTGGCTTCTTTTACAACTTTTAATTTGAAATAAGTTTACAATTAAAAGTGGCAAGTGCTGAGGATTGGCATGTACATTCATCCAGTTTCCCCTAATCCTAACATGATCTAATCACAGTTGAAGCCAGATAATTACCATGGGTGTGTGTCCAGCTGACGTCGCCAGTTACCCCAGCTAACATCTCTGTCCTAGTCCAGGGTTGAGTCCAAGACCCAGCTTTGCGTTCACTTATCACATCCCCTTGTCCTTTCCTTTCACTTCGACCCAAGATAATTTTGAATAGTGCTGGGCAGTAAGCCTCATTTGGATTTGTCTCTGGCTGATTAAACTGAGATTGAGGTGTATTTGTGTTCTGGTTTTTAAAATTTAATTTTATTGGTATATTGATATATATAATGGTAACATCTATCATAGGGAATTTGTACCTGTACATAATGTATCTTGAGAGTTTATTTTTTCCGCATGCTCTCCCTTTCCTTCAATCCTTCCCCACCATGAAGGCTGTTTCCACTTTTCCTTTTTTTCTTCTCTTACTTCCTTTCTCCTTACCCACTCCCGTTCCCCTTCCCAGTACTTATTTTGGTCCTTATTTAAAACCCTTTTCCCTTCTCACACAAGAAAACGCAGTATTTATGGTAATCCATCCATTTATTTAAAAGTGTCTTGTTTACATATTCTTTATTCATCTGTTGACGGGCATTTGGTCTGTTTCCAACATTTAGCTATTGCAAATTGTGCTCCTATAAACATTGGTGTGCATGTATCACTGTAGTGTGATACCTTTTACTCTTTCAAGAAGATAGCAAGAACAGCTGGGTCAAGTGGAACCTCTAGTTTTAGTTTTTTGAAGAATCTCCATACTGATTTCCATATTGGTTATACCAACTTACACTCCCTTCAAAAGTGGAGAAGGGTTCCTTTTTCCCTTACAGCCTTGCCAGCATTTTTTATTGGTAGATTTCTTGATGATAGCCATTCTTTCTAGAGCAAGACGGAACCTTGGTGTTCTTGTAATGTGCATTTTTCGAATGACCACTGATGAACAGTTTTTCATATATTTGTTTGTTGTTTGTACTTCATCTGGGAAGTGTCTATTTCAGATGCCTCTTTTTGGATTGGGTCTTTAAATTTGGGGGCTCTGATTTTTTGAGTTCTTTATATATTCTGGATAGTAGTCCTTTTCTGAGAAACAGCTGGTAAAAAACTTTCCCCACTCTGAGGGTTCTCTTCACTCTGTTGGTGGTTTCTTTTGCTGTGCAAAAGCTTAATATGAGATTCCAGTGGTTGATTGATTGTAGTATTTCCTGTGCAACTAGGGTTTTATTCATGAAGTCTTTGCCTACACCTATGTCTGCAAGAGTTTTACCTATTTCCCAGCAGATGAAATGTTTGTTTTAATATTTAGATCTTTGATGCACATCAATTTTACTTTAGTGTATGGTGAGAGATATGGAACTCCCAAGTTATTTTATTATCAGGAGGCTAGAAACTTGTCTATTTAGTCAGTTTTTACTGAGCTATGTTTAGCATAGCACATATTAAAAAAATCAATACTTGAATACAGTGAAAATTTCTGCTGGGTATTTACATAGATAACTAGTTAGTCTCAAAGTGCCTTATACTTGGGTTTGACTTGTTCTGATTTTGGCTTTTCTCCAAGTATAATCTGGTTTAGAGAGAAGAGTGAAAATGCATATACTTTGTATTGTATTTGTAGTAGTAAGAAAAAAAGTCCTGTCAAATTGTAAGTTGAAAATACCTGGGCTGGGGATATAGCTCACTGGCACAGTGCCTGCCTGGCAAGCACAAGTCCTGAGTTGAATTTCTGGTACCAAAAGGGGGAAAAAAAAACAGTTTACCCCAACCTGAACTTTTACTAAAATAATGCTATAGAAAGTCCAGTAGTCAAATTTATTGGTAATCCTTTTGAGAAGAGTCAAGGAAAATCTGACAAACTAAACTTGATCCTAGTACCTGGGACAAAGTAAAGTTTAGGGTGTCACTTCCCTCCCTAAATGAACGTGGAAGGAAGTTTTTGTCCCTCCCAGGATTAAATGAGAATACCCCAAAGACACTTAGAAGTAGGATAAACTACACGTTGATCAACAGATACTGAACCTTGAAAAATTCTGTTTTCCATTTTGACTCAGCATTTGGGAAGAATTATCCAACCATTAACATGAAGGTCTGTGATAGTAGGCCCGTCAAGGTTCAGAAAACATCAAATTCCTACAGTTTACTGTTCATTCTTCTTATATGTCAGGACATTTTCCAGCAGTAGCTCCTCACTGCCTCCTGTCTTGATAATCAAAGTAGTCCCTAAAAGTCTTACAGACTGATAGAGTGATGTATCACCATCCTTGTTTCTTTGATTGAGTCCAGTTCAGTCAGCTTTGACCTTTACAGAAAACTCTTCCTCCTGCCCCAGTCTAGGATTTATTTTGGTCTCTTACTCCTTAATTTGTAGCTCTACCACTTTTGAATGTACCTTTCATTCAACTCCGAGAGACCTGACATTCTGCCACCTGCACTGCAATGGAAATTTGCTCTTAAGCCATATCCACAATTACTACTGAAGCGTTACTTACATTGTGGTAGATTTTGAACAGGGCCAATCTAAATTTCCTTTATTTAAATATAAAAATCTGTTCCAAAATTGACTGAATTAAAAATCACATTTTTTCATATGTCAGCTCATGGCCACACACAGTACAAGTCTTGCGGTACATGTCATCATCTAAGTGTTCTTCTGGTCCATACTCATGTTGATGAGCAATCATTTCTCTTTTCCACACACTGCTTCTTACCGCTCGTCGCAATTCTAAGGAAAAAAGAAAATATTTTCAGTGGAATCCAAAAAACAAATCCCCTCAGGCTTTCAATTACATTTATGTGTATTTAAATAATACATGGTTTGATTTCATAATCAAAGTTGATCACACAAACCAGATAACCTTTCTTTTCTACCTCACATGCTCAGGCTCTGAAATAGTCATTGGAGAGATTCAGAGATAATGTGGGTTGGAAGTATCACACAAGAGAAAACAGTGCCACATCAGGAGAAGGGAATTGGTTGAGACAAGCAAAGGGAGTATCTTTTAAGTTCCGTACTTAGAAGTCTAGAGCCACTTTTAAGAGGCAAATCAAAGTTTGCTAATCAGCAAACTACAAAGCCAAGAACTCTACCACCATATGCGGATGTGTTTTCATCTAAAAACCTGCTTGTGCAACTGACCTTAAATCTATTAAGTTCTTTATTTTATGAAATGAGACCATTATTTTAGAAGAGGACTTGTCAGTAATTGTTACAAAGTAAAACTTAAGAATAAAAATCAGAATATTAAAAACAGGAAAGAGATGCGGAGGTTTCACTTCATTGTTTTGCAGGCGGGGAAACGAGCAAATACAGTATATGAACCCAGGTTACCTCATTCTGCTGTTTGCAGCCTTTTGTGCTACATCACTTTGAAGTCATTCTACAAAAATGCTTGTTAGATGCTTTGAAAATCAGCTTAAGACAGTGACATTTTTAAAGGTTACAGTGCATATTAGCTTAGGAAATCAAACAGTTCTAGAAATTAGTAAGTTCCTATTTCTCAGTTTCTAATGAAAAAGCAACATTTGTACATTTCTATCTTCAGTAATACATCAAATTGACTATTTTTGACAGTGGCAGTGCACTCTGACAATCTAAACCATAAAAGTCAACATACACCAAGTTTCCTCAACCCAGTTTAGGTTAACAGTAGGGTCAAAATACTGCTTGGAGCTGAGCATGGTGCTGCATATTTGGACTCTGGGAAGCTGAGGCAGAACGATTATAAATTCAAGCCCAGTCTTGATGACTTAGCAAGAACTTTTCTAGAAAATCAAAAATACAAAAGGTTGGGATCAAAAAATTAAAAAAAAAAAAAAAAAGGTTGGGATGAAGGCTCTGAGTTTAATCAGTACCACGAACACAATAAACCCCAAGACACTACTTGGATCTTTGTGTTTTCTGGCTGAATATATCATGAAGATAAAAGCAAACGGCTATGTACCAGGCGTATTTCTAAGTGCTTTAAATGTATTTAATCCTCAACCTTGAGATGAGTACAATTACCTTGGTTTAACAGATGAGAAAACCAATGTAAAGAAGCTGTAAACTGTCCAAGGTCAAATAGCTTGTTGCTGGCAGATGCAGTATAGCCTGGGTTCACATTTTTTACTAAGACGTACTGTCCTTCTCATCCCATCCCCAGTGTGTAAAAAGCACTTTCAGATTCTTCTCAAGCTTCAACATGTAGAGTTCTACAGTTTCCACCTGGAGGAAAATCAAGTTGCTCCAGATTCTTATATGTATTTAGAATCTTCTCTAAACTCTATCTTTGTCCTCCAAACTTTATGATTTTTCACTTTCTCATTGTGAGGAACCCTAGTTTTTCTGGATACATTTTAAATGCCCTTTTCCTTTCATTTTATTTTTCCTTAAGACATTTTATAAGTAAATAACTGATGCTGACCAGAAATGCAGAGATGCCTCCTGGTTTGAGATAATGTAGGAGGACATTTCCTGTGAGTTCTTACAGCTGCTTTTCTACTTTGTTCTGATGAAAGGCATCCTGGTAACCTCCCTCATCATAGCCCCACCAAGAAAGCACCTCAAAACTTAATTGCAGCCTAATCATACTAATACCTCTGTCAAATTAATTATGTGTTCTTAGATAGAAAGGTAAGAAAGAAAAATTAGCTTAACATAAAAGAATACAGCAAAGTGTAGCTTTCTATCCATAACTGAACCTAAGGTTTTACACTCATTTTTTTCCTTTCTACTTGCAGTTAGTCTGTTAAGCTATATGTAATAAGAAGAAAGCCATACTATATTACCAGACATCCCTGTGAAAACTTGTGCTAGAAAGGAAGAAAGTACAAGTTAAGTGTGCATTTTCTGAAATGCTTGGGATCAGATATGTCAGGTTTTCTGGAATATTTGCATATGCATAATGACATAGGCATCTATACAGGATGCAAGGAGTCCCAAGAGTAAGAAGGGTCCCTTCAGGAAAGGCAGCAACAGTGATGGGAAATTCATCATACACAGGGTCTTTGATCAAGTCACTACATTAAGGGTAATGGCAGCCAGGTTTCTCATGTGAGAGAAAGGAGTTATAGGCAGAAATAGAATGCATCCTAAAATTGTGGACTGGACCTTGATATACTAGTGTGAAATCAGGTTTTTAATTTGTAATGTGCATTGTATATACACACAAATAAGCAGACACAAACATAGGTACTAGTATTTCGTGTCAGGAAGCAGAAGGCACTACTCAAAAAATAATATCAAAGGACATAGGGCTAGTTTAGAGATGTCCATAGGGCCAAATATAGGGCCAAATAAGAGATAATTTCAGCACCAAAGTAACAGAAACCAAATGCCATTGCAAGAGTAAGAAAGTAATGACTATACCAATAATAAACAGATGGGAAGAGATGCTGTAAAACGCTGACATCCAACTGGGTAAATGTGAGGGGAGAATTACGGTTAGAGACCCAGTCTTGTTACCATTGTACTAAAGACTGATACACCTAGAACCATCAATAGAAGAAGTCTAGTCTGGTGGAACAGGATGTTCACAGTTTATTTTCACGTATCAGATAAAAACCAAAATCATTATCACTGAGAGTAAGAGACAGTGTGCCTGAAGTAGATGCACAGCCAGGATTTACCAGCAAGAAATGGCAAAAAAGCCCCAAGTGAGAAATGCTATTTCTAAAGAGGGTACAGGAAGAAAAGAGATTTCTTAAAAAATGTCAATGTCATAAAAGACTAGGAATGTGAAAGTCCAGAACAGAGTTTACAGAGACTTGGTACCTAAAGTATCAGCCAGTATCTGATCCTAGACTGACTCCTTTTCTGAGAGGAAAGCACTAAAATGGACATTACTAGGTCAGCAAACAAAACTAAAATATGGATGGCTGATTAAAAATACTAAGTTTTAAATTTGCTAGCTAATGTAACGTTATGTTAAGAGCTACCCCTGTTGGGAACTTTATACTATAGTACCTGTGAGGGTGGTGATGCATACAATTTACTCTGGAATGGTTTAGAAAGGGGATAATGACAGTGATACAACCTAGTTTTGAGTGGTTTAGAAAAAAATATGTGTACAGAGAGCATGCACAAATGGTGCAGATGGCACAGAGTGCTCATCACTAATCAGTTGGGGTAAGGGATATATAGGGGGTCCTGTGTTCTTAGTATCCTAGCAATTTTCTGCAATGTGAAGCTTTTTCCAAATAAGAGTTGAAGAAAAAGAAACTAACCTGATACAGATTCTATTGACTGAACTTTGGACAGTTTGAGTATCAAGTAATAACAGGAATGAACTGCAATACTTACTCTATTAGTTCCAATGATTATTAAAAAAAAAAAAAACAATTTTTTAAAAGGCCTGAGGAAAAGCTCTTTCTGCAAAAGAAACCAAATAACTGCACAAGAATGACAGAAACAACAGCGTTTGCCTGGCAAGCACGAGGTCATGAATTTAATTCCTGGTACCAAAAAAAGAAAAGAAACAGAAAAATCACCATTTACATCCACCCTAGTAAACTGACAAAGGTAAGACTCATCCCCTTATATTAAAAACCTTGAATAAACCATAAGGGATGAAGTATTTACATGTTAAGATTTTTTTTTTAATTAGAAAGGAAAAAGGATATTCTTACAATGGAGAAACCTACAAGACATCACCATAACCACACCATCCAACTGTCCATCACTCCTTGAGGGAGAACTGACAGCAGGCCTCCTGATGTGGTGCACTAGGCCTATCATGTAGGAAGCACTCCTACCAGGTACATTCCACTGTGAGCAAACACGCCATCACAAATCCACATGCAGGCACGTGGTACACAATAGCTAGCCTGGATACTGCACCAGTACCTGTGTATGAAAGATTTAAAAGGCTGAAGGAGTAGACTGAAAGAGACAGTTGCTATTCTTCATCCTTGAAAGGCCCCTGGATCCAGCAGCGAAATGCTATAAAAGATGCTGACACAATTGGGGAATGTTAAATACAGATTATATACTAGGTAACTGCTTTATAGTAATGTTAAGTTCCTGAGTGTGACACTGTGGTTATGAAAAAGAATGCGATTGTTTAGGAAAAACCTGCTGAAGAATGTAAAAATCACAATGTCTGCAAATAACTCAAATGGATCAGCAAAAGTTTAAGACAATGAACATGGCAAAATATCAACACCTGATAAAAATTTAAAAAGTAAACAGTATGTTTTTTGCACTCATTTAACAGTTTAGGAAAGGAGAAATCAACTCTTGCTAAGACTAAAAAGGGTACAAGGTGAGCTGGCACAAGAGTGGGAGAAGGTCTGAGGCAGCAGTGGCAGCTAAGGAACCAGGCAGGTGCACATCCAGGGAGGATGGAGAACGAACAGTCGCTCACTAGGGCATAGCCTCATGGTTCCCTTAGCCCAAGATGTCACAACACAGAAAGCCAGTACCTAGAGACTACCTCTACTGCAAGTATACAAAAGCGTTCATGATCCAGTCAGTATGCTTACACCAAACCCCCCCCTTTTTTTTGTCTTTTTGAGACAGGGTCTCACTATGCACTTCAGCCTGGCCTTGAGCTCCCACTGTAGCCCAGGCTGGTCTCCGACTCACAGTGATCCTCCTGCCTCAGCCTCCCGAGTGCTGGGATTACAGGTGTGCGCCACCACAACCGGCTTGCTTATACTTTTACCCGAAGAGATTTCCCCCAAAATCGTTAATATTTTCAGTGAAAATATACATATACCCTAAAATTTGACTTTAATATTAGTTTTGCAAAAGAAGCCATATGCTGAGAAACCAAATATTTATGATACAAACTTACTTATACAAAAACTAGCTGAGGGTGATCAGACACTTCTCAGCACTGGGTAGGAGTGCAAGAAGTACTGACTTGAGGTGCCCCTTGTCACCTGGAAGGAGACAAGTGTAAGAAAAGATGTAACACACAAAGCTTGGCTCTTTGTCCTCCATGAACTAAAGCAGGGTACCAGGAAACCGTGTTCCTCGCACTCCAGAGAGAAGTCCCAAAACAAACACAGCCACAGGCCGAGGGTGTGTAACATCCACAAACTGAGAAGGAACCTCAAAATGGGACTTTCTCACCCATCCCTGTGGAGGAGGTGCATACCAACATTGAAACTTAGTTCACTTGCCTTCTTTCAGAAGGGTGACCTCCCTCATTACTAAGAGTAAGTTTACTAGAAGAAAAGCTTCATCTCTACCTCATTTGTGGAAAGGGGTTATGCAAACACAAAATGTTCCCATCACATATGGAGGCCAAGGCATACTGCTTTTTTTTTTTTAATTAAGTTAAATTGAGCAGTAGGGATCCTACCATTTCTATGCCTGCGATACAAGACAAATCTGTCCATTTATATATACCTTATACTGTTTTATACTATTTAAATTGTTTTATATAGGAAGCTCAAGTCTTGGACTACTAAAGTAGATCATATTCTAAAAGCAGATAAATGTAATCTCTTACCTTCCCATAAAGAAGTAAACTTTGTTAGTTTCTTTGTGGATCAAAATCAGAAGACCAAGAGGAACCAGGTTCCAATTTCTTTTCAACTAAAAAACCTTTAGACTTGCTTCTATTCCTCTCTGTTCTGAGCCTTCTGAGCAAACTGCACAGTCAGCTCCTCGTTTCTAATCTCTAGTGTCTACTCCACTCTCAGTCCTCTGTGGCCTAGTCAGGAGGACGGGAGCATCCACCAACCTCTAAAGTGAATCAGCAAGAAGAAGCCAAAATTAAAGAAGGCATCACATTGACTTCTCCACACACCGCAACCAGAAGACAATGGAGTCACACTCATAAACCAAGAGACAGAATCCAGTCTTATCCAAAGAAAGAAAAGAAAATCCCCCAAAAAACCAGAAAACCACTTGTTTTTATAGAGACTTGGAAAATAAACTACCCATGTAACCACTTAGATAAGTTTTCTCAAAAGGCATGCTTCATTTAAATAAGAAATGAACTAAAATTCAGAAATCAATCCTACGAGGCCTAACTTCATGAAAACTTCAGGATGCAATCTGAACTCACAGATAATAAATATCTGTGATAGTTCATGTGGTGATTAACAACAGCCATTTAATATAATGGGGGGGAAGCCAGTTATGCTCAAGTTTTATGTAAAAATTCCCATGGTAACTGTATAAATCTTTTTTACCAGTTCTGTTCACACCTGTATTTAATATATGTTGAATCTCTATAGGAAAAAACCTGAGATAGAATGGATTCCATAATCTTTTTTTTGTTAGACAAATTGTAAGAACTGAGGTACTGTTAGATGACATCTTGACTATATCACGGAATTAGTGTAACAAAAAATTACACATACCCCTTTTTTTAAAAAAAAGATTTCATTACTCTATGTTTCTAAGTAATACTTATGCTCTTGGCCATATGTTATTATCTATATCAAAATACCATTGAAGAGCAGTTTAAGGAGGCAGAAGAGTAGGAAAAGCTGAGATGGCTTTGGGTACCTGGGTTAACGGAAAGCCCGGCCTGACCGCCACATCCTCCCGCTTCACAACCCTTACTTTGCCTTCTTACTGCTTTCTTTGCCCTTTATCAGCAGCAGTCCTTGCTGCTGGAAGAGAAGAAAAGTGGGCTGTAGCGCCCTACAAAGATTAAAGAAAAGGCCTATTTTCAAGAAACCTTTCCAAATCCTTCCATTTGGTTCCTGGTGGATTTCTGTGAATACTGTGACACAGCAATGGCTAATTTGGGGAATATTTTTAAGTGGAATGCTCTTTATGTCATAGTTTGGCCTCAGGAAACCTCTGCACAAAGCCATAAAGATGTACTTACTTTCTGATTCAAGAATTGATAAGTAACCTTAATTTATATAGTGATACATAGAAAGATGTTTTACATAATATTATGTCTTGTTAAACTTCATAAATGGATAATGCTGTCATTTTTACAAAAAAGATGATAGCATTTCAAAATATGACAAAACAAGTATCACTAAGAAAAGTGACTATAGTGGACTGATAACTGGTGGTCAACTATATAACCCCCAACTGAACTGAGTAAATGAGGTGCTGGGTGTGGGAGGCCTGCCTGGGGATTGTTGCCAGAAGCATAAAAGGCAGAACTGGAGGAGACCTTAAGGCTGTTGGGAGTGGAGAAAGGCTGTTGGAGCCGGTGGAAGCTGTTGGTTGTTTTGGAGGAGCTCATCATGCTGGCTTTCCTGATGAACTTGGCTGTTTTCATCCTCTGAGGAGCTTGGGACTGTGGCACTGGGAATGGCTTTGGTTCACTTTGGGGGAGCTCTGGTCCTCACCTTGAGCATCGCTTCCTGGCTCCAGAGGGAAACATGGTGCACTGCTGGTCTCTAGAAGCTTGCTACGTTGGCTTTGCTAATGGGAACTCGGCCATCTTGATCATCGGAGGAACTCGGGACCTCACTGTTGCTGAGGATAGTCATGGTACCTTTCAGGGGAGCTCTGGTTCTCCTGAGCATCGCTTCCTGGCTCCAGCACAGATCTCTCAGCCTGCTGACACAGACTTTCTAGATTCCACCACTGACCTTTGGGCCTTCCCAGCACAGATCCATGAAACAGGCCTGCATGAGATGTTGTCGTGGGCTCTGGGCCTGCAGGTGGACTCATGGGAGGCATTGTTCTGAGCTCTAGGCCTTCAGCTGGACTCATGCAGGACATTTCTGTGGGATCCAGGCCCTCAACTGGATTCCTTGGTCTTAGTGTATAGACAGATTTCCTGCACTCTTTTGTATGTCAGTCCTTGGGTGACTATTATAAATGATCATATAAAATATGTGTCCTGTATTATATTGTTTCACCTTGCACAATAACCCCAAACCACCACAGTGACTATACAATTTCCTATAAATATCTTCCTTTCTTGTTTCCTGATCAAATTTGCTGATTTGTTTAGTAAGTAGTATTTTTAACGGCGCCCACTGATAATCAATTTCAGTGGGATATCAAAGCTTTTTCTGTCTCATGTCTTACAAAGATTTTGTAAAGAGGAAAAAAAAAATTTTGGCCAGGCATGGTAGCCCATGCCTGTAATCCCAGCACAGGAGGCTGAGGCAGAAGGATCACGAGTTCAAGGCTAGCCTGAACTATACAGTGAGACACTGTCTCAAAATCAAAAACATAGGGCTGGGGATATAGCTCAGTGGAATAAGCGCCTGCCTAGCAAGCGCAGGGTCCTGAGTTTGATCCCCAGTACCGCAAAAAAAAAAAAACAAAAACAAAACCATTACAATCAAAATCAAAAACAGAGACAAAAACGTTTATGACTCTTTGGGCTTCTGTTTTGGAGGAAGACAAGTCCTTTGCACCCCTGCATTCCTCATTACTGCAGTTCCCATGATACTCCAGTATGATCTGAGTTCCTCTCTTGACAAACGGTGACTCCAGCATTTATGTTAGCACAGTGCCCGGCATAGGTCAACAATGGATGCACAGATGACTGGGAAAGCAGATGGTTATGGATGAATGCATGGCCAAATGAATGCAGAGATAAACAAGGGAATGGAGAGCTGCATGCAGAGACAAATGGATGGACAAAGGAATGGCTGCACCAATAAAGACTTTCAGTCAAGAAAGCGTGGTTCCAGTCCCAACTCATGGAACAAGCCACCCCACCTTTCTGGGTCTTTCAGTCACGTATAAAATAAAAGTGATGAGACTAGCTGACATCAGGAAGTTCCCTCAAGCTACTGAATTAGATAAGACTTAAGATGCAGTGTTTTTGTGGTTTGTTTTTCATTTTAATCAACTAGAAAGTTTTGCAGGTATCTGTTTAAAAAAACAAATACTACTGATCCTATTTAAGATCTAACTGATAGCAAATCCTTGACTAAGGAACTATTACTGGCCTTAACCTAACACCATTCCGATATGTAAATATGGCTTACATGTTCTTTATTTTGCGACAATTTCACCTTGTAGTTCAGGCTGGTCTGAACCTGATTTTGTGGTTCAGGGTGACCTCAAACTTACAGTCATTCTCCTGTTTTGGCCCCCAAGTGCTGGGATTATAGAAGTGGGCCACTGTGCCCAGCTTACATGCTGTTTAGAAATGCACCGTTCTGAGACGTGGGCTGAGAGCCTCAAACACAACCTACTGAGGGCAAATTTAAGTCATTTAAATTTCCAGCCTATGACAAAAACCACCTTTCAACCAATTGGTGATCTTATATCTTTAATGATTAGAAAGAATCTAGCTAACAGCTTTTTGCTAAGTGGTAAAACAGTTCTTCACAACATAAAATGTAGCCACTTACCTCTTACTTTTTTATCAAACTTCTTCTGTTTCATTTTTTCTCGGTTTTCTTGCCTAACTTCCTTTGCTTCTTCTAGTGCTTCCTGACTACCCCAAACTTCCAGAGACCGCTTCACAATCTACAACACAGTCCACATTTAAGTTACAATGATTCAGGGTGGCAAAATATCATCATTAAACTCACAGGAGAATGATTTAATTCAAGTATAACTTTGTACTAATTTGAAATTTAAAAGATGGAAAATATTAATAAGAAATGACTGATAATAAATCTATCTCAACCTAGCAACCCTCAGTAATGTATGCTGGATTACAGTATGCAGTATATATAGGAAAGTTGTCCTTGATCATACTGCTATCACTATACAGAAGGATCCATAGAAGGAAACGGGGTCACTAAGCTTGATGAATTCCCAGGCTCACCAAGAAGTCTATTGACAGATTAGCCACATCACACCTGAATACGAGGCCACACCCAAAAATCAACTAAGGAAACCACCAGTTACTACTTTTCATCTGCTCATGGATCAACAAGTGCTTCCATCCATTTGAGTAACTTCTGATCTACAGAATACAAAATTTTTTAAAACAAACTTTTGTATCTAAGTGACCTAAAAAGCCTTCATTCTAGTTTCAAAACTTTGGATTACATACCTTTACTCTTCCTAAGAAAATGGTTACACAAGAATACTTCCTGTGATACGTTAAGGAAACCAAAACATCAAAAAGTCAAACTCAAGTTTCTTAACATAAAGCAATATACCTATATTTCACAAATCCTAAGATCTAACACTTTCCACAATTTAGTATCCCTGGAAATGCTGCCTTACTGATGTGTTTAAGGGCACTTTAACAACGGTGAGTCAAAACATGGTTTAGAAGGACTGGACTGAATGTAAGAAGTTCAAGAACAACTTTTGAGTCTTGTCTGCATTTTCCTTTCCAACATGATATAGTAGATGATAAAACTAATGAAATCTAACAGTACTGTTTTAATAAATGTAAAAACCACTAAGTGATAAGAAAACTTGGGTTGGCTTAATGAGTAATTCTTCAGTCCTTTTTCAATGGTACAGAAAATAAGTGGGGGTAAAAATAAAATAAATGGTGAATCTTTCCCCGCCTCTTCATTCCTGAGGATTGAACCATAAAACACTGAGCTACATCCCCAGCCCTTTGATTTTTTTATTTTGAGACAGGGTCTTGCTGTGTTTCCCAGGCTGGCCTCAGAAGTGTAATCCCCATGCCTCAATCTTACAAGGACCTGGAATTACCGGTTAAGTGTTACCATACCTGGCAAAAGGTGAACCTTCTAATTGGCAGTTTTGTATTTAATGAAATTTAGTACATATAGTACTTTGTTTCACAATGTAGCTTAATTATTAAAAGATGGGGGATTTTTAAGCATATTCAAGTTGAAACTGTTCTAAATAGCTCCCAATATTTGGATGTGATAGAAACCGAGAGCCCACACGGAACCAGATCAGACCTTCTGACACGAGAGAAAGTCTTTATTGGGGGAGGGACAGAGTAGCAGGCTACCTAGCGGACCAAGGTAGCCCCAAGCTGAGGAAAGCGTGGGCCTTTAAGCTCTTTTTCTGGCGGGGGTGGGGTGGGGTAAGGAAATGTCCCTGGGCCAAAACAGGCCGAGCCCTGAGCGGCCGGGTGGGCGTCCAGGCCAGAAGCCTGAACGGTAGGAGTTGCCCAGGTCAGAATGACCCAAGCATGTGGACTGCCAGAGTGAATAAGGGCAGGGGCAGCTTTTGTGGCTGAGAGGAACTGAAGTGGAACAGGTAAGGGAACGAGAGAAATATTGAGAGTTAAAGTTTTCCCATGAGGGGGGTGAGGTTGGCTGCCTTGTGACTTATCAGGATGTACTTACTGGCACAAAAATGAAATTGCAATATTCAAACTGCTCTGGAGTAGACACAGGAGGCTGACTGGCTCTAGGCAACATGCCTGGGCACTGGCAGTCCTGGCCACTAAGTGGTAACTGTCTTGGCACACCTCTAACTTATTTGTGGCAAGAACAGTTATGAAGCTCTGCTCTGAGATATACTGGAGTTACAGATACCTAATGGCTTTCCAGATAGTATTTCTCAAATAGATTTTAGGCATTTGTGAAATTTCTGAAATTTAAATATTTTTAAAGATTTCTTTTGTATTTTTGGGGGGTGTGTTTTTGTTGGTTGATTCGTTGGAGGAGGATAGGGAGAAAGTGAAATAATAACACGTGACTCCTAAATTTTTTTAGTTTCAGAATTACATTCCTCATATCACTGACTAGCGACATACTTATCTCAAAGTGCCAGGGCAAAAAGCAAACTGAGAAAACACTGTGTTATGAAATGTCATTCCACATGACTAAGATGATGTGCAAACAACAAGAGTCCTTTTCACCCTCTGTAAGCAAATATGCAACTAATTATAACTAATTTATGATTCAAGATTAACATAAGCTGAGTCTAAAATTCATGAATACAACTTATTAGAGACCTGTAGTTTTAAGTAGAGTTTCATATCTCCCCACTGTGAATGATGAGGATTCTTCTTCACAATAAACTTAAGAGCTGGTTCTCTTTTTTCTAAATCACAATCTTTCAGAAGGTATTCTTGCTTTGCTTCTGTTTTGGTAATAAGCTTATGTTTCTCATCAGGATCTCTGAAAAGAGAGTAAGTCCATTATATTAGGTATTTTAAACAAATTAAGCTTTCAGACAGTCCAGCAACCATAGGGCATAAAACTCTCAAGGAGACACAAAATACATCTTCCTGCCTGCAACTCTCAGGTTCAAATTAGTAACATAAAAATTCTAAAGAAAAGTACTTTATCTTTTACTTACTCTAAGAAATTAAATTACTAACAGACCCATGGCATTAGCACTTTAGGAATTGCTTGTAAGTCTCTCCTATTTCAGAAGGAATTTAAAATGATTTAGTACAGAAAATATAAACAAGAGCAATGACTCAATGAGAAAGAAAATGTAAATTAAAGGAGAAGGGCAAGATGGGCAAGAAATGAGGAATGTGAACTTGCTAGTGCCAATCTCCTTAACACAGCTGAGTTTCCAGCTGCCTCTGTGTGTTCTCAACAGGTTAAAATGGAGACAGAGTCACTACATGATTCTTCTCATCTGTTTGCTCTCCATCTGTACATCTGGTTCTCTTCAAGGCACTCAGAATACAGCTTTGTTTTTTAATGAGGAATAAATTAAGCCTTATTTTAATGAGGCTTTTATTCTAATTAGAAGAAGTCAATAAACAAATAATTGCGATAGGTCAAACTTTTTCAAGAATACAGAGCTCATTGAAGGAAGAGAAAGTTTCAGATACGAGGGCAAGGAGAGGCCCCTGAGGAGGGTCCTCTGAGAAGATGTCTGAAGAAGTCTGAACAATAAAGAAAACCTTCCTTGCTGAAGGAACCTGTGCAGAGGCCGGAGGGGAGGAACCTACTTTGCAACTGAAGTGAACAAAGAGCTGGTGTAACCAGACATTTGAAGATGATGGGGCTGGGGTACAGCTCAGCAGCACAGCATCTGCCTGGTAAGCGCAAGGTCCTGTGTTCGATTCCCAGCACAAAAAAAGAAAGCAAATGATGGTGCGTGGTGGGAGGGAAAGGCTGACACATGGGGGCTTGTGGGCAGCGAAGACATCCTGTGCTCACGGGAATCAGAACCCACTTACAGAGTCTTCAGCAAACTGCTGTATGGGAAGGAGGGTCTAAATGAAAAGTAGGGGGAGCTGACACAGGAAAGGTAAGGAGTGGATGGATTCAGGCTATGGCTTGAACAGAGAGTTCAGCGGACTTGGAATTACACACAGAACAGTAGAGTTGTAGCCAACAAACAAAGCCAGACTTTCCTGAATGCTAAACACTAAAGGGGTCACTAACAAGTCAGGAGGAAAGAAATCAAAAGGTTCTTTCAGAGGATTCTATCACAAAATCTACTTAATGTTGGGATTAACCTTAAGGAAGGTAAATAGGTCTGGGTATGGTGGCTCAAGTCTGTAATCCCAGTACTTGGGAGGCTGAGGCAGGAGTATCACTAGGAGTTTGAGGCCAACCTGGGCTACAAAGTGAGTTCAAGCCCAGCCTGAACTATATAGCGAAACCTTGTCCCAAAAAGGCCAAAAAAAAAAAGTGTAAATGAAGAGCGAGGACTTGTAGACTACACCATATTAAAATCCTAATCTTCAAAGGAAACAGATTGGACTCCTGTGTTCCTATGTTTAACAAAAACAATGTGGGAAATGCACTAACACAAGACCCAGCTGAATAAACACTAGCAATAGGATCACACGCAATGACAAGGTTTCGGAGGTGATATATAAAGGGGATAAAGGTAAAGAGAAGAAAAAGTAAACAGAAGAGCATGATTTTCCCTCACCTATTCCCTTTATGAGGGGCACAAAAGGTGACAGGAGTGTTTTGAGCTCCCCTCCCCTCCCCTCCCCTCCC
>PVLD010021465.1:0-31367 GCA_004027595.1 Dinomys branickii
TGCTTCCTCTACTACAATCAGTACTGCACTCATCACAGTGCATGTACGTCTGTGTGAACATATGTGGCCTTTCCCCCAAGCAGGTGACAGAAACAAGGGATGATTTGGTAGTGCACAGAGCATGTGCATCTTTTGTATTAATAGATATCCACTTTTCTCTAAGCCCCCTCTCATTATGCCTCATCTTGGCCCAGACTGCAGTGACTACCAAGAGCAATCATTTGCAGTTGTTCAGTGATTATTGAACCCTAGCTACTGTGCCACAACATCATATGTCTCATGTCATCATTCTTGCAAAAACCCTAAGATGTAAGTACCAGTGTATCCCCATTGTATGGCTACAAACAGGGATAAAGAAGTTCTGAATTTTACCCACAGTATGACAAGTAGTAAGGAGGACAGCCAGGACTAAACTGATCTGACTAGAGAACTCTGCCGTGGTTACTCCACAAACAAACGAGAGTGGAGACTGGAGAACATGGAGACGGATGAAGATGTGAGAGATGAATTTGTCTCTCCACACACTAAAGAGGGGTGGTTCTAGTAACAATAAAGTTAGGCACGAGTTTCTAACCTACATCCCTCACAAAGGAGGGGAATTTTGCACAATTTTCCACCCTTATCAAAAACAAATGCATCATCACCGCTCTGGGGTGGAGATAGTTTCCAATGCAACATCATTTCGTCTTTGTCCTCCTGCCTTGTAGCCAAAATTACTAACTGAAAGGGATTTCTAGGGTTATGGGAGAGAATCTCTGACTGAGGAGGGAGGCTGGGAAGCAGAGCAGCAGACTCAGTGACCCAGGAACAGAATTTTTAAACACTCGGAGCTCTTGTGCTCAGACCAAGGTCTTTTCAGCCTCACGATCTACTTCACTCCCCAACGTGTGGGACTGAGTCTCCCCAATAACACTTTCTCTTCCGTATTGGAGTCTGAAGAGGCAGTGCAACCTCAAGCACCACATGCTCTAGACTTCCTGCTCCCAAACAAATCCACCAGGTTCCTCAGAACATCTCTAGTCAAGGAAGCCTGGAAGTGACGGAGGGAGGAGAGAGGGGTGAGAGCAAGGCTGGTCTTCATATAGTAAGTGCCACTCCAGACATGGCCTGTAAGAAGCCTAGACAACCCTGTCTCCAACACTATTTCTGTCAGTTCTCTGAATGATGCCAGAGATATTGCCCAGTGTGTCCCTAGCAGGCTTGTTGCTAGTAGAAAAAAAAGGACAGTAGAAATATATTCTCCTACAACCAACTTTTGAAACAGACATGCTGGTTTGTTATTTTGTTTTCCTTTCTTTTGTTTTTTGTTTTTACACAGTAAATATTCTATTTCTTTGTGGTAAAATATTAAACAACAAAGGGAGACAGGTTAAAACAAATATGCAGACATTTTATTCCCTGTAGGTTATTTTGGGGTTACTTGGTTACTTTTTTCTTGTTGCTGAGACAAAATACCCAGTGCCCAAAATGAAGGAAGGGAAGGTTTATTTAGCTTACAGTTTGTGGAGGTTTCAGTCCATACTTGGCTGGTTCTGAGGCAGAGTGGCACATGGCAGAGGGCAAACTGTTCATGGCAGCAGAGCACAGCTAAAACAACCAGAGCAAAAGGTAGGAATGGCTGCAAGCAGCCTCTTTCCTTCCCTTACATTGTAAACCACCTACCCCGACCCAGAGGGCGTGTAGCTCTCACACAGTGTCCATGCCCTCCTCTTCCACAGGCTCAGGATGTATACAAAGTAAGTGCCCTGGCTTCCTGCTGAGTCACTCAGCCAAACCTCTAGACTCCCCAAGTTGACACAATGTATCAACCATACAGGGGTGTAGCAGGAATCGAACTCAGGACCTTGCACTTGCCAGGTAGGCACTTGTGCCACTGAGCATATCCCTCGCCCCTAGACAGTTTATTCTCTAAGATAAATCACTTAACAGTTTGACAGTCACTCTTCCAGATGATTTTAATAGCATAATGATAACCAAACCATGAGTGCTGTGTGTCTGACACCACTGTAAAAGCTGAGTATGTATTAACCCATGTAATCATCAAGACAGTCCTGTGAAGCACAGACCTTTACTCATCCCAGGATACACGTGAGGTAAAAATTTTTTTTAAAAACTTCTCCCAAGGTCACCAAAGCTAGAAGTAGCAGTGCCAGATTGGAGTTCAGGCACGCAACTTCAGAGAACCTTTTCCTGCTGTGCTTCTGTTATAAACTATTTGTGTTCTTTTTTTAAAAATGGAATTATTCTAAATCTCATGTTTCACAACTCCCTTTTATCACTCAGTAGTACCCTGTCCATGGACACACAGATCTTCCATATCTCATTCCCTCTGCACCTTGTACTTTCTCTCAAGAAGACCCGGTTTTTGTATAACATAAAGCTCTCAGCTTACCACACCAGCCTCACCCTCATCTCCAGCTCGTTAGCTTTCACACAAACCACACCCAAAACGGATTCTCAGTGTCCTTAAGTCTTACATCTGTGCTCATAGTGTTCACTCTGAACATCTGGCAAATCTACCCCGCTCATTTCTGCCAAGAAAAGGCACATGAACCACCTCGAGGCTCAAACTAATCTGCTTTTTCAGGAAGGCTTTGTCATGTCCTTGCTTTAGAATCCTGACAGTTTGCCAATCATCCTAAACCTCAAGTCCCTGGTCCTAAAAACAGGACCACTTCACAGATGGACACTGAAGTCCAAGTTGACTTATTTTATCCTAGCAGAACACAAAAGAAATGGTAACTCCTTTTCCACCTCTCCAGGATGCTACCACATGTCCAGATCCAGGCCCAGCATCGCTTCCTCCCTGACGCATCCCCTGGATGGCACCGTCCCTACTGCAGGGCATGGGATCACCGTGGAGTCTCCTTAGAAATGGAGGGCATTATCCTTGGCACTCTGTGCCCAGGGTGACTGTACACACTGGGTAGCCTGTCCACCTTTCCTGTTAGATTATAACACCCTCAAAGCCTAGGAGTTTAATGAACTTCATGGTACATGTGAATGCAAATGAGATGACAGGGATAAGGGACATAGTCTCTGGCGTTTCCCACTCTTCAACTTGCCCTGTTTCTCTCATAAACAATGTTATCCCAGCAGTCCCTGTAGACTGGACACAGTGTTTATTAGATCATACTGTCCCCATATGACCGCCCCTAACCTCCCCTTACTGGCTCTGCAAAAGCCCAAGACCTAAAGAATTGCAACCAACCAAGCCCAGCACACTGCTCTGTCTTGCCCTGACCCCTTTCAGCTCCAAGAAGTGAGTCACAGGGAGAGTGTGAGCTCCACACGGTAGCTCAGCTCTGTCTCTATAGGCGTCACAGTGACCAGCTCAGCCTTATTCTTGCTGGCTGGCAAACTCTGGGCCTCTCAGAATCCCTGAGCCACTGCACACAAGGTTCCTTCCCATCATGAACCAGGCCCACAGAAATGCCCTTCCATAAGACAGGCAAACTTTCTAATGGTTTTATTTGTGCAGAAGGCATGAAAGTCATTCAGATAGTTTTCTCAAGGCGACCTAAAAGATCTAGAAGATAGGAAAATTTCATAACAAGAGCCAAAAAAAAAGATATTACATTATATTCAGCTGGGCATGATGGTGCACACCTGTAACCCCAGCACTTGGGAGGCTGAGGCAGGAGGATCACTGTGAATTCAAGGCCAACCTGAGCTACAAACTGAACTCAAGGCCAGCCTAAACTTCATAGCAAAACCCTGTCTCAAAAAGACAAAAAAAGCCAGGCATGGTGGTGCATGCCTATCATACCAGCACTCGGAAGGCTGAGGCAGGAGGATCGTTACAAGTTCAAGACCAGCCTGGGCTACAAAGTGAGCTCAAGGTAACCTGAACTGCATAGCAAGACCCTGTCTCGAAAAGACAAAAAAATTACATCACATTCAAAGAAAGGGATTTGAAGGAGTTCACTGAAGAGGCCTTGGGTTGTAAAAGGCAACACATCTTAAAAGATAGGGTGATAAGTCTTAGTAAGATATGTGATGCTCCGTGCTACCTCCGAAGTAAGGAGGGGAAGAGGGGCAGAGGAGGGGAGGGGAATGGGAGAGAAAAAGAACCAAGGTACATTACGGACAGGTACAAATTCGCTATGATGAGTGTGACCAATATGTACATCTGAAATGTACCAATCTACTTAATTACTTTAAAAGAGTGAACAGTCTAAAATCAGAGCACAATTCTCCTTCTCCTGAATCTCCACCCTGACTTTGTAACTGAGTCTCAATTCTTCCATCACTGAAGCGAGGTCAGACTGTGTAAAAACTATGGGTCCTTCCAGTTGTCACTGCAGAATACTCACACTGAGTTGGCTCATAGAAGACCTAGCTGCTGCAAGCTCTGTCTTAGGAACCAGATACAATCTGGAATCCCGGCTATAGCACTTACTAGGTGTCTGCCTTGGATCAGGGTTGTTTTCAAGGTTCTGAGACCCATTTTCCTCATCTAAATGGGAATAATAATTATCCATCTCTGCTGGATTATCATCCAGGATCAGTGAAAGAAAGCATGTAAAAATGTTAGCATTGCATATGGCGCCTCACAATGGTACAAAATAGGAAAACCATTATTACTATAACTAAAGTAGGCCAGTGCAAAGTGAGGTAGGACCACGAAGAGAGCCTCACTAACTTCATTTGAAGGTAGAGAGATGGTACAAAGTCAAAGACAATTTTTCAGGACTCAAAACAATTAAACTGAGCCATGGAGAATGACTAATTCACCAAGTATCAGAGTGCCAAGAGGGTGATGCAGGCAAAAGAGAAAGGCTTCCTGGCTTGCAGAATGGGCCAGCTGGATGACCCTGAGCTCAAGGACACCAGGTGGGCAGCTATCCACCCTGTTACCCAGGCTCAGCCTAGTCCTGCCTGCGCTGCCCTCGCCCAATAGGCCTTCTCCATTGGAAGCCCAACTGAGAGCGAGTAATTTGGTCATCCCTCAAAATCTATTTAATTCCGCCTATAAGCCAGCAACTGTTCTGAGTTCTGACTGAGGGGCACTGAAGACCGTGCCAGGTGACCTCGTTCCATGCAGAAAAACCCAGGATAAATGGTTAAACCAGGGCAGGGTGGGGTAGCAAAACAGTATCTACAAGTAGGATTCCATTTTTATTTTCTTATATGGATTAGTATTCTCACGGGGGAAAAAAAGCCTAGAGAAATGAATCCAAAACTGCACATAGTGGTTATTATTTCTTGAGAATGAGACTATAGGGGACTTTTATTTCAAGCATTAAATATTTCTGTAACACTTGAATGTTTTACAAATATATATAAGATATTTATATATATACACATATATATATAATTTTTAAAAGCTGAAAAATATCTTTTTAAAAAGAAGGATGCCAGAAAGTACAAATTTGGAGGCATGTAATCAAACTCACAGCCGTCATCAGGTAGAGAAAGACAAATCCAAAAGGACAATGTACTGAGCTGATTGCATTTTCCCCCAGCACAGTGAGCCTAGAGGTTGAGACCATCTGGTGCACTTGCTGGAATTTTCTAAGCAACTGCAAGTGGCTTTACCCGCTGAAGTCATTGTGCCTGAAGTAAAATGTCCCTGGAAAATCAAAGGCCAGAGCCATACCACAGATCTGGGTTTTGAGAACAAAGTGATGGATGGGACATATTCCCATCAGGGTGACTGGAGTCCTACCCAAGCCAGCGTGCAATTGCATAAAATTCTCTTAGCTGTGAAAGGAGGGCACAGAAGGGTCTGGCCCAATTCCTTCCACTTCCACTTCCTGTGAGAACCGAGGCCAGGAGGATGGGTACTTGTCTAAAATCACAGCAGCTTCCATACCCGGCCCAGAAAAGCACTGAGGACCCCAGGTCTCCTATCCCCAGGACAGCTTTTGGGAAAATGTACTAGGTGTTTCCCTGGAACTGACCAAAATCAATAACAATGGTACAGGATAATTTCCTTTTATTTTAATCATCATGAGTTTTATCTCATGAGGTACCAGGCTTACCAATTGCATTATAATAGTGATATTATTTTACATTTTTTGAGTTAAAAGTAACAGAACGTGAGTTAGGCATGACAGCCATGTGGTCTGGGTTTGGGGTTGATTTCTCTCTACTGTTCTGCCTTCAACGCTGTCATTGGGAAAAGTGGGAAGTACCCCAAGGGCCCGAAAGGCAGCTCAGTTCTGAGGAGCGCCTCACGTGACCTTTTTTTTTTTTTATTTTAAAGAGAATAAAAGAATTTTTAAAAATGTAAAAAACAATACAGAATTTCAAAACAAGATGATAGGAAACCCTCAGTGGTTGTTATATTGCATACTGTTATCTTCAAAGTACTTCTTCAGCTGGGATGAGGGAAAAGAGAAAAGAAAGAAGGGGAAATTGCATACATATGTATATGCAGGATAGCTAACATGGTTGAACTACTGACTTCTATCGGTTCCCTGAAATGAACAGTTAATGATTAATTATTTGATCAATCTTGCATGTCTATATTTGTTTTCCTGAGAAGCCACTTTGAAGATACCAATATGTAATACAACAACCATTGTTAATTTCCTACCACTTTGTCTGCAATTCAGTATTGTTTGTATTGTTCTTATGCTATGCTGTAAAAGGATGTCTGTTAATATGTTTTCCTTCTTTTATTTTTAAAATAAATTTTAAAAAATGAAGTACTTCTTCAGGTTACCAGATATAGGCATGCAAATATATTAATATATATATATATATATATATATATAAACTGTTCCTTTTAATAAACCAATAGAAACTAGTAATACAATTATCTTAGCTATCTTGTATATATATTTTCTTTCTTTCTTTCTTTTCTCATTTCCTTCATCCCAGTTGTTCTTTCCTATTGAGTAGTTTCTTTCCCTTTCACTATATCTATTGTCCCTTTTGAATCTTATTTACTCTTTCAGGTTCTTACACTAAGGAGACAATATGATGTTTACACATGTGGGTCTGATTTATTTCACTAATGAGTATGGTCTTTAGTTGCTTCCATTTACCTGTAAAAGCCTTGAGTTTATCTTTCTTTATAGCTGAGTAGTACTCCATTGCATAGAAATACCACATCCTTTTTACCACTCCTCAGTTGATGGGCATTTAGGCTGTTTCCAAGATTTAACTATGACAAATTGTGCTGCTGTAAATACTTTACCTTTCCTTGAAATCCTTTTCAAATATCTTCACTGAAGCAAAACAAATATGAAGACAGATTATTTTGATTCAAATAATTATTGATACATATCTATTGTATGAGGATCCATATTTAATTAGATATCAGATTGTTTCCAAGCATCTGACATTTTTCATGTGTGTGTGTGGCTGTTTTGAGGAATCAGCCCATGTACATATCATCCCTTGATGGTTTCAATCCATTAACCCCAAACAGCTCCTTCCTCCCTCCCCCAACCCCCTACTCTGTGTCCATAAAGTCTTTTTGTTTCCTTACATATCTTCTTTATATTTACATTTTAGGCTTTGCACATAAGAAAACCCATACAGTGTTTAACTCTCTGTGTCTGACTTATTTCTCTTAATATTACAGTCCCAAGTTCTATCCTAACTTTAGTCCCAAACAGCTGCTCAGGGCGGGTCATGTACATGGGCTGTGACTTGAATTCAAATCATGGAAGAAAAGGTTGAGCGTGTGGGTTAAAACTGGACACACTAATCAGGCAGGGCCCAGTTGCCTGGATCGGGTCATCCTTTGTCTAATTTACCAACAAGTATCTCTCTGAGTTGTATTCATAGTCTTTCATTCCTTCCTAATATTAGAATGACATCCGTGACTCCCCCGCCCCTTGCCTTATGGACAAGAAATCCTCTACAACAGTAATGTGTATAATGAGTAACACTAGCAATAATGTGTATTTGAGAGCCTACTATGTGCCAAGAACTTTTCAAAAAGCTACATATGCATTAACTATTGAATCTGTGTAGCAACCCTGTCAAATACTGTCATCCTCACTCTGGGGTGCAGAAACCAGGGATCTTACAAACCCGGGACCCCTCGACAATCATGGTAACCCAAGTTCAGTCTCCACATGGAGAGAGACATTCTCCACCTGAAACAGAGGACAAGTGCCTCCAGACATAAGATTGGGTGAGATGGAAGGGGCAAATAGAGTCTCTGAGGAAGAACACTAAGGACTCACCCCAAATCACAGCCTTTCCTAGCGGGGAGAGGTAGGTAGGGAAATCTTGGTAACATGCCTCCCTCTCGGTTCTGCTACACAAACTCACAATGTCCTTTCCATCTATTACCATGAGATGTGTGAGGAGGTAAAAAAGATATTGGGAGAGACGAAAAAGAAGGTGCGGAGGCATGCATGTGCAGATCCAGCTATTGAAGAGGCCGAGGCAGGAGAGTCACAAGCTGGAGGCCAGCCTGGGCAACAGAGATAACAAGGTGAGACTGTCTTGCAAGGAGAAGGGAAAGAGAAGGGGGAAGGCAGGAAGAACAAAGAAAGAGGGAAAATGATCTTGGCTAAAAATTTGAAATTCAAAAATTAGAAAACAGTAATAAAGGGAAGAGTAGAGAAAGAAAGAGAGAAGCAGAGTAAATAAAGAGCGCAGGGCAATCAAGGTTCGCCAAGAGCTCGTGGCGCGTCTCCTCCCCCTCCAGACCTTGGTCTTCTCAAACGCACAGTGGGTGAGCAGACTACGCAGCCGCGCTGTATGATCTCTCCCAGCGCCTTCATTCTAATGAAAGCAGGGAAGCCGCAGTGGAAGAAGCCAGTGCTGAAGAGCAGCAAGGGAGGGAAGCACAGATAAGGAAAGCAGGCGCGTTCCAGAGCAACTGGAATCTGCTGGTCCTGTTGAAAGAGGAGCAGGAGGGACCAAAACAGTCAAACCTCCAAAATTAAAGCTTTCCCACTCAGGTCGCCGACTCCGCGTCTCCCTCTCCTGGGACCATGGCTGGTTTTAGCAGGATTCTGGTCTGGTGACCCCTGCAGAACAAGGGCTTCAGTGTCAGGAGGGTGCTGCTCCCTTTCTGAGAAAGGAGGCCACCTGGGGGCCTGCTCCTCCACCCTGACGACGGGCAACGATGATCAGCAACTTCCCAGGCCCCGGGTTTATACCGGAGCAAGAGGAGGACGCTGGGAATGAGCCCAAGGGAGCTACAGAGCAACAGCGCCGCACCGTGCTTGCAAGTTCAAATCCTGGGGACCAGCAAAAGGAGGAAGTCTCAGACCAGAGATTTTCCAAGGGCTTCTCCAACACCCTGGCTCTCAGCATCCCTTCCACAACCGCGCAGGGGCTCTAATCCAAACCAAAAGATTCAGCGAAGGGTGACCCTCAGCCCCGAACCTAACCTTCCCACAGTTTCAGTCGTTCCAGGTGCTTAGACCCCAGAAGGCAAAGCGGTGTCTCCAACTGATAGCATTCACCGTGTCCAAACGGCTAGGCACACGGTGGGCTCTGGAAACCCATCCACTCTTTGATCAATAGAATCAAGTGATTCTAATCTCTCTTCTAATATCTCTTCTCTTGCTTAACATTTCAGTCCAGCACCCTTTTTATTAATTCCACTGCCTTGTTTTAAAGCCCAACCTGTCACTGCCTTAAGGAACAGAAACTAGCCGGTCCCTGCCTCCATGGAATGAGATAGACTCACCCCAGAGGCGGCCTGTCCAAGTCTGGGGTCGGCCCCAGTGAAGAAGTGCACAGATCACCATATAAATATCAGGTGCCACCACACAAGGACCAAGAACTCTTCACCTGATATATAATGAGCAGCTTCTGTATGCCAGGTTCTTGGCTAAATCCTTTATCTGTATTTGTAACTTTTTGCAACAATTCTGAAATTCTACCAGTACTAAAAAAGATAGCATTCCTAGCTTGCAGAGGAAGAAACTGAGGCTTCATAGGGTTGAGCAACTTGCAAGAGCATGTAGGTAATTAGTACAGTCACAGTGCTAGCACAGCCCTTGGCTGTCTGTCTTAGGCCATGCAGCTGTGTGAAAGTCTAGGCTCTGGTCAAACACTTCCGGTGACCAGGAACTCACCATCCAATTCTAGGCTGTCTTTCCCATTACTGGGAAGTCCTAAATGTCAAAATACATTTTCCTCACGTATCTGTCTTGGACAGCCACACTCTTTGAAGTCACACTCACTCTCCTTGGTCCCTTGGAACAAGTCAATGAGTTCTAGAAGGATCACAGACTAAGCAATCAGAAAGATCTTGTTCCATCCCTACCTGGCCACCTTCTAGCTGTGTAACTTTCAACCAAGTCCCCTCTCCCTTCCATGCCTCAACGGGTTCCTCTACACATTAGGGACACAAACACATGCCTCGTACAGTAAAATGGAGAAGAAAGAATGCTTGAAAAAGAGCTTAGCTCAGTGCCTGGAAAATAGGAAAGGACTCAAGACCATTATTTGATTAACATGGATCCCTTTTCCATACAACAGCCCAACAGACTGGTCCCGTCTGCCCAAGTCTTCTCTGAGTCAAACACCCACGGAGCTCTTAATTATTCCTTATAGGTCAATTTCAAGTTTGTTTACCAGCCCAGTTGTTCCTTTCTGGACCTGTTCCAGCTGTTAATGTCCCTCTTAAAATGCAGAACTTACAACTGAATACAAAAAATCAGCCAGCGTTTGAAGAAGAGCCCACATCTATTATTTCCTGCCATCCCTGCCTATGTCATTAGCTGTTAGAATTTTCTGAGGTCCTTCAGAATTACAGTATTAAGTTTAACTTAGGCTGAAACAACATTTTAGAAAAATATATGCATACTTTATGAATAGTCAACATTGTGGTTTTCTTTTTTGGTTCTGGTTTTTTGTTTTGTTTTGTTTTGGAGGCAGAGTCTCACTATGTAGCCCAGGCTGGCCTTGAACTCACAGCAATCCTCTTGCCTCAGCCTCCCAAGTGCTGAGACTGCAGGTTGTGCAACCATGCCCCACTTGTACCTTATAAATAGAAACTTAATTTTATCTTTATTTGTAATAACAGTCATCCATTCTAAGTGGTCTCTATGTGCCTGGCACTGCAGTCAATGCTTGAAATATTTTTTTCATTTAATACCAACAACCTTAAAAAGTAGTTCTCTTCTTGCCCTGATTTCACTGCTACGGAAATAGACTCCGAGGAGTTAATGACTTGTCCAAGACCTCATAGCTGCTACATGATAGAATCAATGCTGGGTCCACACTCTGTTCTGTCTCCCATTTTAGGCATCTAGGGGATGTAACTACTTTGGGGGAAGAAAATTGCATGATACAGTAGAAGACACAGGCAGAGCAATTTAACACCGAGAAAAAAACACAGTGCCCCAAAGCACTGTGGGATTCCTGCACAACCTGTCACACGGGGCCCTCTCGCGCCCCTCCGGCTGCCCCAATGTCTATGGTTCTGTGGACATCGTGAGGCAACGGAGGAGAAGGGGAAAGGGAAAAGGTCATCTCCCTTCTTTTTAATTTTTATTTGCCATTGTCTTCGGCCCTTGTCCCTAACAGATTCTGCATTATAATGAATTAATTTTCAATTTTCAGCTGATCCTGGGGGTAGACAGTGGCTCATTTACAGTGTTAGAGCCCTTCTGCCTCAGAAGTCATCCTACCCTTTGACTCGGCAATTTTGCTCCTAAGACATGAATAGACATTTGGCACCAAGGGGGATTTTCACAGCGTAATTTGTAATAGCTAAAAATTGAAAATAATGTAAATGGCCAACAATGCAGGGGAGGATAGCTAAATGAATGCTAATACAGCCACACACTGGCATCGGTAGTCATTTAAAACTGCTTTTCTAAAGGTTTAACAAGGAGAGAAAATGCTCATTTTGATCTTCAATTGGAAAAAAGAAACAGAAAACAAAACTGATGAAAATCTACAGAGGAGGGCAAAACAAGAAGAAACGTACCAGTGTTTTAATAATGGGTATCTAGATAACAGAACTTCCAGATGGGCTTTTTTTTTTTTATTTGTACCACATTGTATTTTTCCAATGCACTGGAAAGCATTATTGCTTTGATCATCAGAGGGAAAAGTTATTTTTTAAAGGGTTGAAAGACTCTGGTGTGAGGGCAAGGAGCCAGCTTGGGAAGAACAGTTTTTGCCACTGGACAGCGTCCATCTGTGCAGCAGCAATTACTACTCTGTTACCATCAGATCATCTTAATCCTATTGATTGAAATGCCAGAGTAATGCTATTAATTTACTACTTCACAGATAAATTACTAAGAGCACAGAAGAAGAATTACCTGAGAGTGTCGTGGTGCTCTTCTAGGTGTGAGAGTCTGTGCCCCTGGAGACCCTAGTGTAAAGCACAAAGAAAATGATAAACGTTCACGTAGTCCTCCCCCACTGGTAATTTATAAGCTAGCACCAGCAGTGTCTGCACTGCATGGACGAGGATGCTGACGTTCTTACACAGAGAGGGACGTGCCCAACATCAGACAATAAAGAATCGCTACAGGGAGAGGTCAAATCCAGGATTTTTACTCTACACAACTTGACCCCATGTGAGGTTGCTTCTCTTTGCCTCCGAGCCCTGCCACAAGAAGCAGGAGAGAGCGGGACCCAGGCTCTGACCTGGTCCCACTGTGAGCTAGAAAGGTGACGCTGTGGGAGGAGCCTGAAGATGGGACACAGACAGAAAAGAAAAACCCGGAGGCACAGAGAGACGTGAGGTCCTTTACCGTGAATTCTGGCCATAGCGCCCTGTCCTTCCCACAACACCCATCTATCTTCTCCCCAACTCATTAAGTCCCACAAACCCTCCCCGACATTTCTCTTGAATTCTAACTATACATTCTTTATAGAAGCTTATGGTGAACCACAGAGGAGAGAGACCTTAACAGAATGCATATTTTGAGTTGAGTTTGCTGTTTTAGCAGATTTGAACAGCTGCTCCAAAGCCTATGCCAAAATTCCCCTTCCACTACATCCATGGGTCAACACTGTCACCAAGTCACCTTGACTAAGTCAGGTGAGACCCCCTCTCCGAGTTTCAGTTTCCTCACCTGAAAAATAAAGAAGAAAAATGACGACACACCATAGAGTTTTGGGAGCCATAGGAAGCATGTATGGGGGAGTTCATGGGTCTGTGCGCATAGCATTGAGGGAGTATTCGCTCCTGGGCAGCTACGGCCGGCCTGAATTCATCTCAGAGTTAGATTCCACTTTCATAGAATGGAAATGGTTGTCCCTACCAAACTCACCAAGTTGTTTACAGTCATTAATTGGTAGTACGTGGTCAGCAAATGCACAGCGACCCCATTCCTAATCCCCGCCCCCAACATCTTGGAACCTTCTCAAGGAAACAAAGAAATTCCACCCCACCCAGCAGAGTTGCAGCTTTGTCTTAGAGAGTCAGGTAAATTGACAGGGGCCACTTGGAGAACATGTTAGAGCCCCCAGCTTCCCTATACCTCTGTATTTGCATACAAATACCCACTCAGCGAAACCCTCCGAGCTCTCCCTTCCGTGCTCACTTCCAGAAGACTAATCATTCAGCCTATTAAAGGCAACTTCAGGTTTTAACTCAAACTGCCGGTTAGGCCACTGAAGATCCTTCTGCCCTCAGTTAGATCTTCAGTGACAGTTGTTTCTTTCCCCAGCATCATCCAGTCAATCGTTTTGAATGCTTGAAGGCCACACACATCCATGCTCCACTCCACTGAAAACCTGTTTTTCTGGGATAAACAGCACCATTTTTGCTGATGCAATCCCTGTGGCTTTATTGCAACTTGATTATTTTTCCACTCTAGGTTTGAAATAGTGTAGAGGAGAAGATGTGCTCTTTAAAAAAAAAAAAATAGGCCCCAATATTCAATCACATGTTTGTTTTCAAACCGATTTATCTCTATGAATTTGAGAGTTTTGAAAAGCTATGGCTGCCAGGCGTGGTGGTACACACCTGTAATACCAGCACTCGGAAGGCTGAGGCAGGAGGATCCTTGCGAGTTCGAGACCAGCCTGGGCTATAACGTGAGCTCAAAACCAGCCTGAACTGCATCGTGTGACCCTGTGTCAAAAAAACAAAAAACAAAAAGAAAAAAAGCAAGCTATGGCTATGGCAAGCTTGTCACCGACGTAGGTAAGAGGCCGGGTGAACCTCAGTAAGACATTTAATCTTAAGAACCTCAGTTACCTCATCATTAAAATGGCAACAGTGACACCCACCTCATGAGGGTGTTTAGATTAAATATTATAAATAAAGCTTTCAACACAGTGCCTCCTACCTTATAACCAGTCAGTAAGAACGAATGGTTATTATTTTTATTTACACCCTGTTCTAACACCTAATGCTCAGACACATATTCAGTGTTTCTATACTTACTTTGAATAAATAAGTAGATAAATGAAGTAATAACCCAGCACTATCCCATATGAGATGAGCTTTACCTCAAAGTGCCTAGTAAATGAAAAAAAGACCTACTCTGAGAAACCAAAGCTTGTCCCCTTCCCCCCATTTATAGCAGCACTGTTACCTTTTGCCATTCAAACAATATTTGCGGTTGGTAAAGGGAGATAGTATTTTGCAGATGAATAAACTGAGCCAGAATAAACCACTGGAAAACCCTGAGAGAGATGATCTAATGAGTACTCAACATCTCACGAGTCCCACGCTGTCTTTTGGGAATGACCGTGCAGGCCAGCAGATGTCCCAGATCGAGTCTGGGGACCCCACGTATGTTATGCCTCACCCACGTGAGACCCTGAGCAGCTTTCTCAGCCCCCCCCGTGGTCCTCGTTGTCATCTACAGGGAACAGGTTGTCACGGGGATGGTGTGGGGCCCAGATGGAAGATCCGCAGGTGCTGAACTGTCAGGTAGGGACAAGCGGTGATCGCGTTGCTCTCAACCCACACTCTACAATTCCCGGAGCTCCTAATTCTCACTCGGAATTCCAAAAAGTCTTGGAAATATTTACATCGTGAACCAGAGCCCTCAGAAGGACTTTGCAGGTCACTGTCACTTGAGAGAAAGAGTAAATGGAGCACAGTGGTTAGCAGGGAGGGGGTGGAAGCATAGTTGACCCATGGCCTTGCTGCTTACCACCGTCGAGAACTTGGCTAAGTTTCTGGAAATGAATGAGTCAGCTTCCTCATCTGTAAAATGGGGTACTGATGTCATCTTCATGAGATTGTTAAAAAGATTAAATACGGTGCATATGCAAATTATCCAAGCTGTAATAAATAGCGAGTGGTAGCTGTTACTATCATAGCTAAGATCATGTCCCTGTGGATCCTGTTACCATTTCTCCTTGATACTTACACCTCCCCCACCTCTGCAACCTCAAATGACCACTCTCCGCTAATCAATGCAATTTTTTTCACAAAAATTTTTTGGTCCAGAAGCCCTGAGCTCCATTACTCTACAAAGGCGCATTTCTCCAGTGAAATTTATCTGATTAAAAAGAAAGCTGCATTGAAGGTAATGAGCGCCATTTGCTCTCCCGTCCAGCACGTGGGATGCATGCTGATGGTGCAGAGCCTGCGGAGAGCTTTTTCTCCAGCAGCGCCAACCCCGCAGGCCCGTCCTCCCACAGGCACGCCTCCGAAGGGGCGCCCTGGCCTCCTCACATTGTGAGGCATCCAGGGCTTCCTCGATGCCCAAGGCACAGGCCAAGAGGCCTTTCACCCTAGAACCAGACTGCAGGATGACGCTGAAGGTCAGAACATTTCTCCTAGTGAGATACATATTACCCATCAGGACCAAGTGAGATGGCTGATGCAGAATTATAATTAGTGCCACATGGGGGCCAAGAATGTGGAGTTTTGGTGCATAGGTCTGAACTAGCCAGCCGCCCAGTCACTCCATGGGAAGGTGCTCCTGGGGCGAGGGGCTGATTCTTTCCCTACTTTCCTACCATGGATTTCCCTAAAGGACACCAAGCATGTTCCCCAGGGGCTGACCAAGGGTCCCAGGGCCAGAGTTCAGATCATTTTTTTTGTACTCCACCCAAATCATAACACTAATGCAAAAGGGCTCCACAGCTAAATTAAGCTCCCTCTGCAATGACAGACAGGTATCATCCTGTTAACAAATATTTATTGAGCCCTGACCATGCACCAGACTCTGTGCTTTATGCAAACCATGTTTATAAAGAGCCTGGAAGGAAGCTTGTGAAAGCTATGCCTTCAGAGCCCTGTCTACAAGGGCAAGGGGGTCTTGACTCCTGAAGACCTGGAGAGAACTGGGCTTGGTGCCTGCCAGCTGTGACATCCTGCTCCCAGAGGTGCTTAGCAGATCGTGAAGTGAGAGTAATAAAATGTCAGGCACTACTTCCCTCAGCCTAAGCCCCTTACTGCAATCAAATAAAACCAGAATTGCACAGCTGGCCGGGGGAAGCCAGATGCTGCCCTGATGATGAAACTGTGGCGACGCTGAGGGTGACCGGCAAAGTCCAGGATGTATAACAGCCTCCAAGTCGCCTGGCATCGGAGCCAGGAACGCAAAACACGGTCCGTCTATAGGGCCAAGGGAGCAACCTCGGTGAGCCCCCTCTCTTCCCCAGCCCTCCACTTCTTCCCCAAAGACGGCCCAGGAGCAACAGGCCTGAAGGATATTTTCTCCCACAAAACACAACTTGCACAGTGCCAAATGTTGGGTCTTTCTCAAAGTGCACAGTAAATAAAATAAAAAAGTGCACAGAGGCTGACATCAATAAAACTCAGAAAGTTTCCCTCATTAATCCCTTGCCTCCCACAAAAAAGACCCCCTTTCCCCTCTAAACCCCTCAGACTGGCCCCTTAGCCAGGTGGCAACTTCTTATAATAATCGCTAGAGGACGTAACCTGTCCTACCCATTGGTCAGCAAATTACAAGGATGCACAGGCTATTGAGCAGCTGACCATGCCTTGCTCCTACAGCCAAGCACAACCTCACCCATGTGGAGGGCGCTTACCAGCAGACAGGGATGTCGTCATCGGTACCCACCATTCTGCGCCTTATACACACAGTGGGTGCTTAACAAATCCTAAGAGTCATAGGATTTTAGAGCAAGAAGGCTCATGGAAATCTGCGAAACCACTACCCTACTACCCAGCACAGTATCTCGGCAGACACCGACAATCTGTCCCTACTCCTTCCTGCGGGGTCAGCCCGGGCCCTCTCTAGGCAGCCCCCACTCTCCAGATGACGTTGGCACTCCAGGTGAGCACGGTTATAGGCCCCAGCTACTCCAGAACTGCATCCCTTGGATGAAGAAACTGAGGACAAGCTCGGAAAAAGAACGAGAGCAAAGATCTCCAGGAAAGCGAGAGACAGCGAAGCTGGCAGCTGCTCTTCCTTCCAGCATGGCCTCCTTCCCACAGGGACCCTTCTGCCTACATACTAAGTAAGTGTCCTCAGAGACCTAGACTCTTGATAGCCTCTGACCACAGGTCAGGTACCTTCTCCCCAGAATAAATACCTGCCCCTTGAGTTAGCTCCTGCCAAGAGAAAGGGGATCCTGTGGCCCAAGTCGGGACAAACTCTCAGGAAACCAAACACACCCATCATATGAAGATACCGGTAGGAGCCATGTTTCCCTGGCTTGTCCAGGCCACAGTTCAGCTGAACCAGAGAAGAGCTTCTTATTGTTACTGTAAATGGGTTGAGAAGGATTACTTTCCTCAAACTCTCAGACCGACCAAAAGGACATAGACTGGGGGTCCCACCCATGCCCATGAGAACCCCATAGACTTAAATGTTCATTCGTAATCTTATACTCTATCTCTCCCTCCTTACAGACACACATGACAACACTTCTCTCGCTTTCTCAAGCTCTCTCTCACCTCTAGACTTACAGAAGCTGCTCCTCTGCCCTGAACACTTCCGCCCCTATTTTGCCAAGCCAACTCCACACCAACCTTTGAGCCTTAATCCCCATTCTGTCCTGCCCCACAAGCCCCCTCAGACCTTGCCTCCTCCTTCCAGCCACGCGCGGGTGCCCAACCTCCAGCTGACTGTGTCCTTCAGTCAGCACCGACTCAAAGCCCTCCACTTGGTCGCCTTCCTCTTCCTCTCCCCACGCCGGGCTCCCTCTGCTTTTCCACCTGCACGTCTACCTGCCTGCACCAGCCCCACACAGCGCCCCGTGGCCGCCCTCAGCTTCTCGGTCCCTCTCCTATGGCTTCTTGCCCTTGCATCCCCTTTCCTAGCTTTCTTCTGTGACTTCTTTGCCTACAGTGAGCTGAGGAGATGGCATCCATCGGGGCGCTCTTGGGCGTGCTTATGCACAGTATAATCAAGATCCCTTCTCCCTAGACTTATTGCCAAGCATAGTTCATCTGAAAGTCAGGTCGACGGCTCCAGATTGATTCCTTACTCCCCACTGAGGTTGTAACTGGAGAGTGAGAACCAGCACACCATTGGTCTGGCCTTTCTTCCAACAAACACTTGAGAACACTTCAGCTCACTGGGGAGAAATCTTGAGACTGCATGGGGAAGGGCCATTCAGCTCCTCTTGTCTTTGGGAAAGACAAACATACTCACTCCCAAAGGAGTCTAGGTCTCATATCTGTTGGTCACCTGTGCAATCTTCTCCTTTGGGGACAATTCCAATATTAAATGGCACTTTATGCTCATAGCAAGTGGTGTGGGATAATTTGGGGCAAATTCATTCTCCCACTGTACTGCCTAGTAGGATTCAGGCTGATGAAAAAGGTCAGATCCCAAGATCAGAGGCATGAAAAAGCGGGAATGTCATAGACTCATGAAAGGATGGCCTAGGGCTGGAGGGCTCTGAAGAGTTTCTCCTAATCCCCTCATTTTTTTTTTATCTTGGGAAACTAAAAGCCAAGAGACAAAGGTCACACAGCCCCATCTTTGTGATAGCCCCTGCCCTCAGCTGTCGGTTGAACTTTCCCTGTGGACATTTGCATCATCTGTGTCATTGGTAGTCACAACTGAGGTCCTCCAGGTACCAAAGGCTGTTAGTATAACAAATACCAAGTCAACATTGACAGATGTCTAATATTCAGTCACTGAAGACACCATAAACCATTATCCCTCAGTCAGGGGCAGAAAACTTTGTCCCCAAAGACCTCCCTGACCTTTTGAAAATTACTGTTCATCACATCTGCCTCAACAAAGTCTGATCCACCCGTAACATTCAGTAATCCCTGAAACAATTTGCATCATTTCCAAATACTTTTGCAAGGTCAGAAAATCCTAATGATTGAGCATTTCACCTCTTGGATTCAGCCCCAGCTTCTCTGTCCAGTACCTCATGGTCCACAAACAAATCCTTAAGTCCCTCAAGGTGACGGCTCCAAATACACACCGGGAGCTCCCTGAGGCGCATTTTCTCTACCCAGATGCATGCAGCACAGATCCACAGGGGTGAGGGGCTTAAAATAATCCTGTGCAAATTGTACTGTCTAAATATAGCAGAAATGTACAAGGATTATCAAGTGGAAGGAAAAGGGTATTTTGGCATAAAAATGAATGGAGCTTTTGTATGGGGGAAAAATAAAGGACCCTTTGGACTAGCGCTGTGAGGAAGGGGAGTGTGATTTATTGCTGCTGAATCCATGCAGTAACTGACTTAATATTGACCCAATTGTCTTTCAGTCCAGAGAGCTCAGTCTGTCTCCAATGCCTTCCAGGGCTGCCAATCTTCCCCTGTGACCTGGGGAAGGCCTCAGGCTTGGGAGCCATTGTAGATGTAGAACACACACAGGACAAAAATTATGAAAGTGAAAAACTGCAGGTAAACGATATGGGGGAGAGACAGGATGTGAGAATTTCAGCGTGCATACTTTGACACAACAGAGGGTTGTTTGATAATCCACAATTACATTGTCTCTGTTTTTAAGGGAGAATTATGTCTTCTCTGTTTTAAATTCAACAATTATATTTTCCCTGTTTTAAATTCAACATCATTGTTCATGTCAGGGTCACTAGAAGTAAGACAGATGCTTTGACTTTCTTGGCATTCTAGGATGTGCAACAAGCTTCAGAAACAAATAGTTATAGAAACTATCCTGATTTACACTCTTCGCCATTTGCAAAAGGCTTTTTCACATGTTGTGGCATTTGTTTGGGTCAGCCCTTGAAAGCTGAGTTCTAATCCTCTCTCCCATTAAACTGCTGTGTGACCTGAAGTGAGTTACTTAACCTTTCAGGGTCTTGGTCACCTCCAGTTCGGCTCAGTGCCAGGGTTTTGAGTGAGGCAATGGACAGGTGACCAGCATACATGAGACCTAGAGTAAGCAGAGGACTCGTCAGCTTTGGGGACGATTCCACTATTAAATGGCACGTTATGCTCATAGCAAGTGGTGTGGGATAATTTGGGGCAAATTCATTTTCCCACCGTACTGCTTAATAGGATTCAGGCTGATGAAAGAGGTCTGAGGGCCAAGCACTGGCGTGTGCGCTCTAGTGGCTGGGGGGGAGGACTAGGTCCCCAAATCCTATTACAGGAGAGGAGCAGCTGAGACAGAACAGAGCTTGCGGAAGCATCACAACTGCCATTCCTAGAGAGGATCTGGAGGACAGTAAGAGCACCGAGAAGTTGTACATCACCCACCTCTGCTCACAACGGAGCATAAAGCAACCCTGAATCTGGTGCGAAAGGGACAAGGTCTGGATGGTGGCTGTGGACAGTACCTAGGAGACCATCCTGCAATGCTGGCTCTTGGTGCTACCTACAGCAGTGTGAGTCAAGGTGAAAGCCCTCTTCTGGCTGTGAACTGCTACACATACACACACACACACACACACACACACACACACACACACACTACGAGGGGGAAATAGCAGTATGAGTGCCTCCTGTATTTCAAAAACTGACCCAGTCATCTTTCACCTGTGCTATCTCAGCTACGCCTTGCACAGAATGAATCTGATAGTCAAGCAAATTAACTTCAGAAAGAGTTAAGTAACTTTCCAAGGTGAAGCAGCCAATAAATGACCGGTGTAAGATGGGTTTCACGTCATCTGTTCCTTCCTCTTTTGAACTATTCTATATATAGATCAAAAATAGATATACATAAATACACATCACAAACATACTTCTACAAAGGCATTGTATTCACACATTCTATCCCAAGTATATATAAATATACAGCTCACACCAAAACAAAATTCCCATACCAAATGCCACATTTCTTATGAACACAATTATTCACATTTTTGCATACACTAATCTAAGAAGCTAATTAGGGGGGAGCAGGTGCTGGAAATCAAACTCAGGGCCTCTTGCCTGCCAGGCAGGTGCTGTGCCACTGAGCTGTATCCCTGGTTGCATACACTAATCTACATAGCACAATCCACAAACACCTTGGTGCACACTGTAACCCCAGCGCACACCCATTACACACCCATCCAGTGTACGCGTGACACACACCTACATCACATACAGAAGTATACCCACGTCACAGAAACTCTCCCACGGCCATAGTTGCACACATATAAACCAGCAAGTGTACCTGCCCCTCATCTACACTGTCAAAGAGTGAAGCATCTTCAGATTCCTAACCAAGAGTGTCTGAAGAGTCCTGGAATACCTTCCAAATCTTCAAAGAAATACCAAATTCAGTCAATGGCTTTATTACTATGTATGATATCTGATTTTTTTATTTATTTTTTGTCTTTTTGAGACAAGGTCTCACTATGCAGTTCAGCTTGGCCTTGAGCTCAGTTTGTAGTCCAGGCTGGCCTCAAACTCGCCACGATCCTCCTGCCTCAGCCTCCCAAGTGCTGGGATTACAGGCAGTGTGCACCACCATGCCTGGCTTCTCTAATTATTTTTAAATTGTTGATCTATACATAAATATTTATGATCACTTCCTACTAGCCAGGATAATTGATTAAATAAAGTAGCATATTATTTATTCATTCATTCACTGTGCAATCGCTGAGCACCAATCAAGTCTGGGAAGCCATGGCATGCCAGTTGGGGATTAAGGAACCAACAATAAGTAAGCAAATAAAGAAAAGTCAGCAGGACCCAGGCTTGAAAAGCACAAATGGTTACATGCACGGCGGCCTGGCTCCTGGTGAGTGAGGGCGTGGGAGGGGAGCGGGACGAGGCGAGGTGATGCCCAAGGCTTCTGCATGCCCAGAGATGCACAGGCGTTGTCTGTTGTCGCTGTGATCTCGAGGGGCAGCGTGGGAAAGACGGTGCGGCATTCCCTCCGGGAGGCAAATATGCAGCAGATACAGGATGCAGACGGGGACAAAGTTTCTCAGGTGCTGGCCATTGAGGAAAAGGCTTTAAAGGGGAGGCACGAATAGTGATGTAGATTCGGGAGTCTCCCGTTACAGCCATCACTGGAACATTTACAATGGATGCGGCCAGAAAAGGCGCAGGGCAGGGCAAGTTGAGTACAAATCCTGGGGAGCACTGTGCCCTGCTTGACACTGTGGCAGAAGCTTCTGTTGACAAATAGACCCAGACTCACACATCTCTCCCTCCGTGCCTCTGCTTTCTCCGTACATCAGCCCCAAGCACACGAGGTAGGTCGTACGTGGCTCCAGCTGTCTCTCGGGCATCACCACAGGATCAGGCAATCTCAGGGGCCCAGAGGACCTAGTGGTGGTTCTTCACAGTGAAATCTCTGTGCCTCTGAGAGTGTAGCAGCAGAGGGTCCTTGTTCTTAGACATGCATGACTCCTACCAGTACGAATGAGAATCTGGGGGTGCTTGGCTGGCAAGGAGCTTAACAGAAAAAACAAGACACGTTTTGGGGGCTGGGGGTATAGCTCAGTGGCATAAGCGCTTGCCTGGCAAGCACAAGGTCCTGAGTTCGATCCCCGGTACCGGAAAAAAAAAAGAAGCGCTCGCAGGGATTTGATTTCAAATCCCCAGCTCCGGCTACAAAGAGGCAGAGACCACCTCTCACAGCTCTGGGACCCGTGCTATTCCCTCCCCCGGCTGGGTCTCAACAGTCCCAACGGAGCGTTTTCTAAAGTGGATGTTTCATGAGATGGTCACCCCCAAACCATGCCAATATGAGCCTGTGAAACGTTCCATGGAGACCCGATGTGAGCATGGCTGTTTAAATTTATATTCTCAAATATATTTGGCTCTGGAAACCTTTTATTTGGTTTTGGTTTTTTAATCCATGGCCGACTGAGAAGAGAAGCCTTGTGAAAAGGCTGGGTTGTTTCTATTGTAAAGTCCCTTCTGGCTATACCGTTCCCTGGAGCTGCCTTGCACAGGAACCCAAAACCACCAGACGGCTGACCCTTCTTTCCCTCCCAGGGAGACCCAGCAGCCAGCGGTGATGCCTGCAGTGCCGGTGGTGAAACCTTCAAGAAGCCAGTGGTTTCTCAGCCTTATCAGGCCTTTGGCTGTCTGCCGGGATCCCAGGCTGGCTTATCTGTGGGCTGGGTAAACATGTTAGCCCGGGCCTCCACGCGTTCCGGACCCCTCTGGCCCATTCCTCCACGGAAAACACCCTGGCAGCTCTGCAGCAGCTGGACAGGGCCAGGGCCTGATCACAGCACAAGAGAGAGCCATTGTTAACCCTCTGCTTCCTCTTTCCCTTAGCTTTGCTGCTTCCAAGGAGGCCGAAGCCGCCCGCTCTGCTCCCAAGTCTATGTCACCCTCTGATTTCCTGGATAAGCTCATGGGGAGAACTTCTGGATATGATGCCAGGATCAGGCCCAATTTTAAAGGTAGAAAAAAACATTCCTTTCATATCCATTGGAGCATGCTTTCCCTGGTGAGAGAAGCAAACAGCATGGTACTGTGTGCGCATGGTGTGACTCCACGGCCCTTGCTTCTCTACCCAAAGCCAGGGCTGCTAATCATTTCAACCTCTTCTCCCACCAAACCCAGGCAAAGCCTCAGAGGATCGAGCTCCACAGTACCTTTACCTGCTTAGAGTCACTAACGAATCAAGACCCAGTTGCTACCTCTGGTATCATAGCCAGAGGATCGACAGGGAATGTGGTCCAGTAAATTCGAGTCTTGGCTTGGTCACAGGCATATTCTCTGAGCTTGGCTAGCTCTCCCTCTCTCTGGACCCCCAGTTCCTTAGCTGTGCAATGATGGGGTTGGCTACATCTGCAGTGTTCAAACACAATCTTCCTGGAATTGCAGGGCTTCCACCAGGTGCCCCAAAAGGGAGATGTGGGGGGGAGGCAATGAGCAACTCCCCCTCTATTTCTCCTCAAGCAGCTTCACTTTTATTTGGTTTTTGTTTTGCTTTTGTCTTTTCGAGATAGGATCTTGCTGTGCAGCTCCTGCTGGCCTTGAGCTCACTTTGTAGCCCAGGCTGGCCTCAAACTGGCAATGATCCTCCTGCCTCAGCCTCCCAAGTGCTGGGATTAGAGGAGTGTGCCACCATGCCTGGCTATTTGTTTTTATTCATGTTAACAGTTCTCTCTCCTGGATTTCATTTTTTTAAAACTGAGTTATTTATCTTTTTTTAAAATATTTTACATTTGCATTAGTCCACGTTGACAGCATGTAATGGTTACATCCATCATGGGAGTTGGTGCATGTAACACATCTACACTCGTTTTCTTCCCTCCACTTTTATGTGCTTTGCTAAGGGGCCCCGAACTCAAATGCATGTGCTGAAAGGTTCCCGGAGATTAGGAATAACTCTGAAAATACCTCATCTAGATCAGAATCACAATTTCAAGTGCTACCAATGCTAGGAAGGGAACTTAGGTGAGCCAGGTGAGGCCAAAGTGAGACAACAGGGAATGGTAGAGACTGTGGATAAAAAAAGGTACAGGTTTCTTTGAATGGGGGCACCCTCCAAGCCGTAGCCCATAGGGCCTTGAAGGAACATAGGCTCCATGTTGCCGAGTCACCCAGGATCCCAAGAAAAGCCAGAAGTCAGGGTCTGGGTGAAACTTATTCATATCACAGAAATTCAAATAAGATGTTTGTGAGCCAGATATGCTCCATGGTTTGCTAGATCACAAACCTTATTCCAGGCCAGCTGAGAAGGCTCATTTGCCCTCACAGCCCTGCAGGATCTGAGCGTCTAGAACAAGGGAGGCTGGGCCTCAGCATTCACTGATGCCTTAGAAAGCTGTATCTCACAATGCCTAGCTGAAGTCCACAGATGCCATTTTAAGACCTCCTTGGGAGTCTGCGCTCTGTGACCTTTTAAGAATTCCAGTTAAAATTTATTCTGTGCAGTGACATAAGCCTATAATCCCAGCACTTGAGAGGCTGAAGCAGGAGGATCACCATGAATTCAAGGCTAGCCTGGGCAACACAGTGAGTTCAAGGTCAATTTACATTACATAGCAAGACCATGTCTCAAAAACACAGATAAACAAAATCTTATTCCTAGGGCCCACAGCCCATCTCTGCATCAATCCTGATTCCAGATGCCCTTCTCCACTGCTCCTTTGGCTCAAGCCCAACGGCCAACAAGGGAATTGACAGCTGCCAGCGGCCTCCTAATGTTGGCCTCTTTTGCCCCTGCTCTCCAAGCCCTCTTCAGAGGGTGCTCCCCACACTGCCAGCAGCTCGGTAAATAGAAAAGGATCTAGGAGATCCTCAGGACCTGTGCTCAGGGCCACCTCCCAGCCCGCTCACCCACGTTCCCTGAACCCTGCTCCTGAGGCCATATCCTCAGTAACCGTGGTTCCTCCAGGGACAGGAAGGTCAGAGCCAATGTTCTTGTCACGGCACTCTTCAACAGAGTCCCAGTCTCAGAGAGCCAGAGGGGCCACACGGGCAGGGCCCACGAATGCAGTAAGCTAGGGATAAGAGGAGAAAAACACAAAACAGCCCTCAGCCAAGGGCGGCCACTTCTCAGCTCCTGCCGTGGCTGTGGGGAGGGAATGAATGCAGCCCTGGGTAGCCAGGCCTTCCAAGACTAGACTTAAGTCAGGGTTCTGCATGAACGCTTCCAAACTGGAAACTCAACCATGTCTTTTAAAAGACACCGTTGGCCAAACCAAACTTGTTGAGAGCTGCTACGGCCCTCAGTCACCAGACTGCTCCACCCCAAGCAGATGTTACGAATTCCAGTCCGCTACGCCCCCTGGTGGGCTCTCTCAGAACTCCATCCTGAGCAAAGGGAGTCCTGTCTTGCTCATACACCAAACGTGGATGCACCGGCGGTCCATGCCCGTTTTCTTCTGTGCATATCATCAAACCTGGTACATGGAAAGCCCTCAACTAACCTTTCATAAATGAATGAGCAAATGAGCCAGCAAACTCACTGGCTTTTAAATGACTACCAAATCAAGGCTGTAATTTTTGTTTTATTTTGTTTCATTTTGAGACAATCTTCCTGTATGACCCATGTTGGCCTTGAACTCACAGCAATCCTGCCTCAGCCTCCTGAGGGCTGGGATTACAGGCATGTACGACCAGACCTACTGACCAGCAACTTTGACCAGGGATTTTTTAACCCAACTACTCTGACTTCATTCTTTGTCTAATGTTTGTTTATTCAGTAATTTGCCCGCTTACATAGCAATGGACTGTGATGCAGTTTGGTTTGGTGTGCTGGTGATACTAGAGATGAAACTCAGGACTTGGTGTGGAACTATCCGCAGTCCTTTTTATTTTTATTTTGGGACAGGGTCTCACTAAGTCACTGAGCTCCCCAGGCTAGACTCAAACTTGCAATCCTCCTGCCTCCTCCTGCCTCAGCCTCCCAGAGTACAGGGGAACAGGCATGTACCACCAACCCCAGCTAGCAGTTCACATTTTTAAGAAAAACAAAAATTTAATTCAGACCACTGAATCAGGGCCGAAACCCTCCCCATTTTCAGGGTACTTGGAACTCAGCTCTGCAGGGCTAGATAACAGCACAGGCCCCTCCCACTCACATTCTAAGCTCTTTGGCCCCCTACTGACTTGAAGGAAGATTCAGCTTCCTGTACCTCATCCCAAGAGCCAGAAAAAGGGTCTCCCTTATGGGGAGGGCTGGAAGTTTGGCAAGAAAAAGTATCTGCCCCCTTAATTTCCATGATCCCTTTCGCACTTCTGCTGGGGCAGGAAGATTCCCAAGGGCCCCAGACAAATCACAGAGCCCCTGAAAAGGCCCACAGGTCAGGCCTCCAGTGACCCCAGCACAAAGGTAGAGGCCAGCACTGTCTGAAAACCCTACAGAGTGATTAATCACTCAGCAGCTTCCTTAGACACCAGAAATTTTCCTGCTCCTGACCCCTCCTGAAGGGTGGCCAGGACCTGCAGGCGCCGCCTGCTGAGTTTAGAGCCAATGCCAATTATAACTTGGAAGGAAAGAGCGCTACTTACCTGATACGTGTGACCCTGGATAAATCCTGACAGTACCTGGGCCTCTTAACAGCATCTATGGAATGATCCAGCAGGACCTGTTCCTCCAAGCTCCAGCGTGCTGTGTCTTTCCTAAGATTTTATGTATTATAATGCCTCTCAGGATCAGGGGTACAGCCCAGTGCAAACACATATACAAAAGCAAAATTAAACTTTAATATTTAATGAAATATATATATTATCCCCGCTGCCAAAGGCAGCTGGATTGTAATTTTCTCAGGATAATTTAATCTTAGATTTATATCAATGAACTATGCCTCCCCACGGGGTCCCTTTGGCTGATGCCCTCTCTCACACATAAATCAGGATCTAATTTATATGGGAGTCACAGCGCCAGACACTCACAGGCCTGGGTGGGAACTGTGTGCCCGTCACTGGGAGGCACGGGCAGTAACTCTTTGGAGCATCTTAATGGTATGAGGCCAAAAAGAAAAAAAAAAAAGAAAAATTTGAGGCTGAGGCTAAATGAGGGGGAAAAAATAGGCCTTTGTTTATTTAGGTGGAAATGACAATGAGACAGATTTCCAGTCAGCATAAGAAAGCAATTTGTTAACACAGAGCACTACCCAGCCATGGAAAGGGCTGCTCCCTGCACAATGAATTCCCCACTGCTGAGCTGTTCAGGACCTCAGCCTCCTGTGGGAAGCTGGTCTGTTGCAGAGATCCTTGAGCCTGGCTGTGTAGCTAAGTGAATAACACTCTCTGGACTAATGTCCAGAGACCTGAGTTCACTTAGTGCAGGGCCAGGCCAAGGAATTTGCAATTTAACAAGTTTCCCAGGTGATCCAGCTGTAAATAGCCTTGTCTGCACATCAGGCGGGGGACCCGCAGATGAGGGGACTGGCAAGGAACCCTTCCAGCCCTGGAAGCTTAGAACCCTGAAGTTCAAACAGATTTCAAGTGGATCGTCTCCATGAGAGAATGCCAAACCACCAGAGCTGAGAACAACCACCTAGATCAAGAGCTACTCTCCCTCCATGGGGGGGAACTGACAGAGAAGTGACAGAGAAACTAAGACCCACAAAATGGAGGAGATGAGTGGACACAGAGGCACATGCCTATGATCCTTCCACTCTAGGAGGGTGAGGCAGGAAGATCAAAAGTTCGAGCCCAGCCTGGGCAACTTAAGGACTGAGTAAGACCCTGTCTCAAACCTTTACAAAGGAGTGAGGATGTAGTTCATTGTGAAAGCCCTGGGTTCAATCTCCAGTAACATACACACACAACACATCCATAAGGTCAGGCAGCCAATAAACACTGAAGTTACATCTAAATCCCAGAAGTCTTGAAACTCCCTAGAAGGAAAACCCTGGATTCTCACCCCAAGACTAAGTCCTCTCTTATCCACTCAGATATCTGGGGAAAAAAGAAAATCTGCCAGGCATGGTCGCGCATGCTTGTAATACCAGCACTTGGGAGGCTGAGGCAGGAGGATCGTTGCAAATTTTAGCCCAACCTGTGCTACAAAGTGAGCACAAGGCCAGCCTGAACTGCATAGCGAGACTCTGTCTCAAAAAGACCAAAAAAAAAGAAAAAAGAAAAGGAAAATCTTAGCTGAGTTTGGGCGCAATGCTTGGGGAGCCTTTTTAAGAACAATAAAACGGAGTGTATAACAGAAGACATAATGATACCTGCTCTTTTCTTTCCACAATCAGAAAACCTTGGTTCTACCCTCTTTTAGCTAAATGTGCCCAAGGAAGTTAATAAAACTTTCTGTGGTCATCAATGAAACAAGAAAAATAATTCTTCCCTGCTACCCTCTGTCATCCCTCATGGGGATCAAAAGATTGGACCTCAGAAAATTCACAAATTACAATCTTCACAAGGATTATGACTTGTTATTAAGTCCTAACCAGTCAAGGTCAACTCAAGGTCATTACTTTATGAGCTCTTGCTGTCAGAACCTCCCTTACATGGATGCCACTGCTGTGGGTCGTTGTCACTCCGGATCTTACATCCACTCCGGTTACTCCCTCTTGTGGCGGCGCAATGCTTCATATTCTGGGTTCTGCCCTGTGTGACAATGAGCTCGCCTCTTCCTCCTCTGAATCTCTTTCCCACAGTGTAGCCATTAACATCATCACATTTAGAGTTAGACAAATCTGAACTCAGACCCTGGCTCAAGTATCTACTAACAAGGCAGCTGTGAACGAACCATTTGTCCTCTCTGAGCCTCTGCTTCCTCGTGTGTAAAAGACAGGTAACAGCCATACTTCTCACGGAGTCACTGAGAAGGGTACTGGTCGTGATTCTCCGCAAACCCTGTAATGGTTGGGAAGTGGTAACCCCCTTAATTAATAGGACAAAACAAAGAGACTGCATTTCCACTAGACTGAGTTCCCTCCAGCAATGAGATGCCAAAGCAGTGAATATTCCTCCACCGCCTTCCTCCCCTTTACAGGAAGATTCAAAACACTTGCCTGGACAATATTTAACAAAGGCCAGTGGGCTTCCCTTGAGGGTCCCTCTGGATTCCTCAGCTGGTCATTCCCATCACTGCCCTTCCAGGTCATCATCCTCAGTTCATAAGTTCAAGGCAAGGAACTTGCTGTTCCTTGTGAGTCCCAAGACGGCTTCCAAATGTTGTAGCCATAAATACATTTCAGACACAAATTAGAAGGCAGCCGATGGGGTTTGGGGAAGAGATTTCAACCATATGGCAGGATGATGAATCATCCCGTGTTAATGAAAAAAAATCTAGCTCAGCCTCTGGTGTTCTGTACCTGCTGCTCACCTGCAGATGAGGGAACCTGGCACAGAGAAGTCAGTGGAGGCTGGGACTCCAGGGTGTGTGGGCGTGGGGGGAGGGGAAGCCTCCGGGGGTTTGGGAGGCTGCTCCCCCAGCGGGGTCTTCCCTGAGTCAGCTCCAGGCATGGGTCCCAGCCTGTGGGGCTCTGCTTCGTCAGGAGGCTGAGCTTGAATCTCTCTTGATTGGCAGGTCCCCCTGTGAATGTGAGTTGCAACATTTTCATCAACAGCTTCGGTTCCATCGCCGAGACAACCATGGTGAGTGAGTCGAAACACAAGCCGCCGTTAACACAAGCCGCCGTTTCCTGCTGAGGAGAGCTCTCTCCCTGAAACGTCCATCCCCTGCCGTAGTCCTCCCCAAGGAGGTGGAGAGCTGGGGCTTTGGTCGGGTCTCGGGCTGTGCCACGGGGCTCCAGTGTTTTCGCCGTCCTGTTCAGTCTTCAGCTTTGCATAAAGATGTGACATCTGCAGCGGCTACAAGAACTAACAGGGCTGCCGTGTGTCAAACACTCAGCATCACAAAAGCACAGTTATTCACCAGGCTATATTTTTAGATTTTAAAAAATGTAAAGACCTGCTCAAGGGTTTCAAATGCAACCAAAAAATGGCAGAAGATTAATGGTGATAGAAGCTGAAATGATTGACTGCATTCATTGTACTATTTGCTCTATTTTTGAATTGTTTAAAATTTTCTATGATAAAATGTTTAAAATAATTACACTAGAAAAAGACTACACAGGAGAGATTGGTAAGTGTTAATAGTGATTATCCTTGACTCATGGACTTACACATAATTCTTATTTTATTCTGTCAGTATAGCTATATGTTTTAAATTTCTATGAGGGGTGACTATTCTATTAGAAATTTTTCTCAGTTCTTGAAAGAAGTCAATTTTGCTGAATGCTGTCGTACACACCTATAATCCTAGCTATTTGGGAGGCTAAGGCAGAAAGATCATGATTTCAGGACCAGCCTGCACAATTTAGCATGACCTCATCTTAAAATAACAAAATAAAAAGAGCTGGTATATCTTGCTCGTAGTGGGCCCTGGGTTCAGTCCCCAGTACCATGACACACACACATAAGAAAAAATATATATCAGTTGTACTTACTTGAAGGAAGCAAGCTATTTCGTGAAAAAAAAAAATCAGGGCAGCTTAAAGTTAACCTTAGAAGCAGAGTGAGAAGCCTGGCTGTGCTACTGCCGAGTCCTACACATGCTATTGCCCTTAAAACCCTCTAACCCAAGGAGTTCCTGCCACATGTCTTTACGGCTCAGTTTCCTAATCTGTAAAACACCAGAGGTGCTTAGTATACCAACCTCGTGTGGTTTTTATGTGTGTTGTGTAGAAGTAAATGCTCGTCACAGTCAGTGCTCTGTTTGCTACCTGGTTTTGGTGATGGCGATGGTGGTGGTGATGGTGATGGTGGTGGTGATGGTGGTGGTGATGGTG
>PVLD010021466.1:0-31366 GCA_004027595.1 Dinomys branickii
TGCAAATTCCCTACTATCTTATCTATAATTTGGTATTTCCTTTAATGTTTTTGTGTTAACTAATGTGAAGATAACTATGTAATACAACATCCAGTTCTAATTCCCTACTATATTCTGTATAACTTTGTATTTTCTGTATTGTTTATGGCTTTTCTGGTTCATATGTCTCCATTCTTTTGTCTTTAAAATAAAATTAAAACAAAAATAAAGAAATCACCAGCAAAGTAAAAAGAAAACCCACAAATTGGGAAAAAATCCTAGCTGGCTGTCCCTCAGACAAAGGTCTTCTATCTAGAACATACAAAGAATTAAAAAACATGTACCTGTCCAAATTCAAAGACCCAATCCAGAAATGGGCATCTGAGATGAATACATACTTCAGAGATAAAGAAATACAAATGGCAAATAAATATATGAGAAAATGTTCCACATCCTTAGTCATTTGAGAAATGCAAATAAAAACAACACTGAGATTTCATCTCACCCCAGTAAGAATGGCCAGTATGAAAAAATCATCCAATAACAAATGCTGGCGAGGCTGTGGAGAAATAGGGACTCTATTACACTGTTGGTGGGAATGCAGACTGGTGCAACCACTGTGGAGAGCAGTTTGGAGATTCCTCAGCAAACTAGGTCTAGAGGTTCCATTCAAACCAGCTATTCCTCTTCTGGGTATTTTCCCAGAAGATCTGAAAGCATCATATCACTCTGATATATGTGCACCCATGTTTATAGCAGTGCAATTTGTAATAGCTAAATTGTGGAAGCAACCCAAATGTCCATCCACAGAAGACTGGATTAAAAAACTGTGGCACTTTTATATAATGGAATATTATTCAGCTATAAAGGGGGATGGATTTGGGGCCTTTGTAGGCAAATGGTCACAATTGGACACCATACTCATAAGTGAAATAAATCAGAGGTACATGTGCAGGCAACATATTGCATCACTGGTGTAAGAACCTGAGGGTGGGAACATAAACTAAGAGACATGAAGGAAATCTGTTCAAAAGTAAAGAGCAGATGGGACATGGGAAAGGAGAAAAGAAAGAGGCAAAAATGTATGTATGAATGTATGTATGTGTATACATATGTGCAGGATGGCTAACATGGTTCTACTATTGTGTTATGTCACTTAATGGTATGGAATAGTTGATGACGGGTTGTTTGATCAATCTTGTATGTCTATATGTGTTCTCTGGAGCATACATTTTGAAGATATCAATATGCAATGCAACAACTATTGTTGGTTTTCTGTTGCTTTGTCTATAATTCAATTCTGATTATGCGGTTATTGAGCTACTTTGTGTCTCTTTGTTAATGCTTTTCGTTTTTTTTTTTTCTTTTTTTCTTTTTCTGTTGTTGATGGTGTAGTTCTTTTTGCTTTCACACTTTAAAAAGAAGTTGTACTACTGACTTAGGTCACTTTATTGTAAGGAATAGTTGATGATTAATTGTCTGATCAATTTTGCATGTCTATATCTGTTTTCCTGAATATACACTTAGAAGTTATCAATATGTAATGCAACAACCATTTTTGATTCCTTGTCACCTTATCTGTAACTCATATTCCATTGTACTATTCTTATGCTGCTTTGTGTCTGTTTGTTAATATCTTTTTGTTTTTATACTTTAAAAAAAAGTACATAGTAATTTCAGTACAATCTTTGGTGCATAGTTATAGTTTCTTTTTCTGTTTCTCCGAAATTTACATATAACTAGTTGGCCTGTATTTTATCTGGCTTTGTAGGAATTTTGAATAATGTATATACACATTGTTATCTTTTCTGCTCAAATTTCTCCCAAATCAGTAGTATCCTCATCTACTTTTATTCAAGCTCTCATTCTCTCTCTTTATTTGCATAGAATTGATTATTAAGGATTGTGGGTTTGAACTCTGAAACATTTTCAAATGCATTCCATTATCTTCCTCTCCAAAGTTAAAGTCAGAGTTTCATCTTCTCTGGTGTAGAGATTTGCTGATTTCCTAAATTACAGTTTTGGCTTTCTAAGCCCTCTTCTATGCTGTTGGTAAGTTGTAGTTTTGGGTTAAAGTTCGCCTGCTTATTGGTCCTCCATCACCTATTATTTCTAATAGACTATGACTCAGACCCTTTGCCATGACCCTTTACAAACCAACCATGCTCTACTTCTCACAGATATGCCACCATTCTCACAGATGTGATACTAGTTCCAGTAATAATACTAGTTGTGAACACAGTAAAGCTGTTCACAACTCTCATTTTTTCTCACATGGTTTGTTGTGTCTGTAATGCTTTCCCCTTCTCTACCACGCTCCCAATTCCTGCTTCAAGAGCTTATTTAAATGTTACCTCTAAAGCTTCTTTATATGCCCCAGCTCGCCAGCCATTCAATCTTTCTTGTCTTGTGCTTCTAGTTTTATATTATGTTATTAAAACATTTACCAAGTTGTATTCTTGATAATTGTACCATATCTGCCTTGCTTACTAGACTCTGAGCTCCTTAAGGACAAAAATTATGTTTTACATATTGTTTTAAATATACAGTACCTACCATAGTATGTGATACACAGTATGAACATAATATTGGAATTATTAAATAGCTATAATTCATTTACCAGTGAAACCAAATATCATAGGACACCTGAAGGTGATTTTGTAGCAACTAGAGATATGGAGAAGCTAAGCAGTTAGATATGGGATACATAACTGGTTCACTGGGTTACATACAAATGACCATGCTCACACATATTTTAACATTAGCAAGTGCATGTGTATTGAGCACTAAGCATATAGGTACAATGTGTATTACAGGATGAGGACAGAAGGGAATGAATACTACTGGAACCAGGAATGATTCCATAGGCTTTCAGGACACTTTGGTTCTAGGAAGTTGGGAGTTAGAGAAGGAGCCTGCTTTATTGTCCTTACAGCCTTTCCAACTGCACAGATGAAACTTATCATGACAACATATGTTTGGTCACTTCAATTTAACAGTATACTTTTCAACGCTTACAAAGTACTGTACATCCAACTATCTTACTTATGAACAGCTTTACTTTTAGGGTCATTGTCTGGCCATGACCTGCATATGAACTCCCCACAGTAATATCTTAGTAAGTAAACAAGGAGAAACTTCTAATTTTGCTTATTTCATTTCTTCCTTTGGGATTGCAAGTCATTAATCTTCCATAGAATTTAAAATTGTGAATCAAGGTATTATAGAAAAGAAAAAATAGTGTAATTTTTTTTTTAAAGTGTAGTTCAAGAATCACTTTCATCAGAATCCTTTGGTGTATCTATTAAAAGAGTAAATTCTTGATCCCATCCTTCATTTATGAAGTCAGGATTTTGGAGGGTGGAGTTCATAAATGTGTATTTAAAATAAAGTCCCTCTTAGATTATTAAATACAACCGGAGGGCTGGGGATATAGCTCAGTGGAATAAGCGCTTGCCTAGCAAGCGCAGGGTCCTGAGTTCGATCCCCAGTACCGCAAAAATAAATAAATAAATAAATAAATAAATAAATACAACAGGAATTAAAAATAAAGCAGAAATGTGCCACAGGACAAATTTCTGTATACGGGCAACTGAGGTACTCACCTACATTATGAGATGGATGACAAAAACTCACCTTCAGAAAACCAACCTCTTCATACAATCACTACAGTCACATTCTGGGCAATTGCTGTCTCAGCCCCCGACTTTGCAACTGTTGAAACCATCACCAGGCACCTTCTACACAGCCTGTGTCAAGACTCCCGACTTTCTGATTGTCTTGGTTACTTTTCTCTCATTGCTGAGACAAAATACTCAATGCCAAAAATTAAGGAAGTAAAGGTTTATTTAGCTTACAGTTTGTGGAGGTTTCAGTCCATACTTGGCTGGCTCCACGGCAGTGGCACATGGCAGAGGACAACAGTTCACAGTGGCAGCAAAACAGCAAAAGCAATCAGCACAAAGCAAAAGGGAGGAGGGGTGTAAAGTAGCTTCTTTCCCTCCCTTACATTGTATGCAAACTACCTGCCCCAGGGTGGGTGTAGCACTCACATCCATAATTCCAACATTGGATCATGAATCAATCATAAACTCTAAAACCCAACCCATGACGGCATGAGGCTTTGAGGGGACACATCCAGACACAAATCATAACACTGATGAAACGGGTAACAGCACAAATCAGGTAATTTGTCAGTAGTTTAGGGATAGTGAAACAGTTGAGGAAGCGTAGAAAGCCTCCTGACATTCTAGTTCTCAGATGTCAGCTAAGTGCCAAACTTGCAAAGAGGTGTTCTAAGGATAGTAGCTACATTAACTCTTTTTTGCTCAATAACCCTGAGTAAAAATGATTTTCAATAAAAAACAACTCAAGAAAGTATAGGAGTGTTGCTTTCATGGTGATAGTAGCATATGCAAGATGAAAATTCTCATTTAAATCCTGAACTCAGATAATTTACCCTGCTTTGTTACAAGCTTGTAGTTGTATGATTAAATGAATGAAAACAAAAAAGTGAAACAAAAATCTAACATAATTTAGTTAACTTTTAGAAATTTCACGTTATTGCACAATAAGTTTCATAAAATTTTGAACTCCAAGTCTATCCACAAAGCCTAATATTTTTGTATATAAGATAATGAAAATAACTATGAAATCTTATGTATTAATTGGATAAATTCCACTTGGAAATTTTTATTTTGTTTTCCAAAATGCTAAAGTACTGTCACAAGAGAGTCAACACTAAGGTAGCTTCAGAAACAAAAAAGTTTCCTTCTCTCATACACAACAAGTCCATGTATAGATGAGGAACTGGTGGCTGTCCTGCCACCTGTGTTAAGGAGTCCTCTGTGCATTGCTTTCCAAATTCTAGCCACTGGAACATGGAAGAAGGGGTTAGCAGGGGAAGCCCAGGGCCAGGAATTCCCACCCAAGTGAATGGAGTGAAAACTACCCACATCAGTTCTGCTCTTACTGAGAGACCAGTTCCATGGCCACATCTAGCTGCAAGGGAAGCTGAAGAATGTAATAGAGATTCATGCCTAGGAAGAAAACTTTTGGTGAAATGCTAACACTTCCCTTGCTGTCTAAAGGAGTTTTCCCTTGCAGGTGTGAGGATATTTAGCATTTTGTTTAGAGATTCATAACTTTCCAGTCGAGGAAGAAATCAAGAAATGTTCTAGAATGATATCCAAGTTAGCTCTTTAAAAATTGCTTGAAAAGATTTCAAGGTAGAAAGCTCATGATGCTAATTTACTTTGGCTTCAGTGTACTTCATTATTCTTAATATTTTTGCATTATCTCTAATTGATATTTCCCATTAGTTTGCCCTGACAAGTAATATGTAATATTTCTTTCCCTAAATCTATTCTTAGCTAAAGTACCAAATACTTTTTAAACTTCTATATTACACTTATAATTTAAAACTTCCTTATAGATCTAGGAAAATTGAAAAATAAACCATCTCATTTCCAGTTTCTACATTCATCCTACATCTGTTGTCTTACTTATAGATATAACATACCGAACTCTGTAAAATTATTACATTTATAACTGACTTGCTTGTGTTTTTATTCCAGATGTACAAATAGTAGCATTTGATTAGTTAAATTTAAAATTGCATTTTAAAACTGGTTAGAAGATTTTTGAGTTTTATTATATAACCTATGGTTTCTGTAGAGTTATTTTAAGATTGATATGTGTCAAAAAGGTCAGATGCTATAACCAGTAGTAACATCTTATGTATTTCATTGTATGGAAATGTATAACAGAGTAATAGGCTTGGGTATTTATTTTCATTTCTATGCCCTGATTTTTTTCTCCTGTGAAACACACATACACATATATGTGTACATGCGTATCTAAATGTTTTTCATTTTAATGTTCTTCATTTAAATGCAAAATCTCTCCACTTTCACGAAAGCTTCCCATTACTGAAAGGGCAGGCCTTTATGTACTGAGATGGTCCTCTTGCATAGTGATGAAGAATCTCATTTTGACCTGTTTCTTATTGGTGCATTGAGCTTTGTACCAAGCTCCTCTCATTGTTGTCCATGGTCAATGGCATAATTAAAAACAATCATTCACCAGGTGCCAAGTTTGAATGGCACAGAACATGTGGTCAGAGGACAAGCTGCAATTAACCCATTCAAGTGGGTCACACTTACGACCTAGGATTCACACAGAGCACTGAGCTAAACTAAATGCCACAGGTGAAAACTTCTTGACTACTTTGGATTTTCAGAGTACTGCAAATATATAATTCCCTTCCTCTAAACTTTTGCTATTCTTTTATCCCATAGTGATGTCACAGGGCTGGGGATATAGCTCCGTGGAATAAGCGCCTGCCTGGCAAGTGCAAGGTCCTGAGTTTGATCCTTGGTACCGCCAAAAAAAAAAAAAAAAAAAAAAAGATATGAAACCATAGTGATGTGACAAAAGTCTTGAGAGGTACAAAGAAAGAAACTTGAGTACATTTATTTTTCTTACTTTTGCTACTTTTTGCCCCTTACTCCTTCCCTCCTTCCCTCCCTCTCTTCTTCCATATTCTTTACCTCTTTCTTATACACAGAACGAGAAACTAGGAGGTGGGCAGGGATGCCTATTACAATGTTAGGGAGAATTCAGGGTTGTACATTTAGAGTAATTGCTACATGTAAGGACACAGAGAAAGAAAGAAAGAGCACATGTGTGTGCACTGGGTGGAGGGTAGTTCCCAAAGACAACCTTTTCACTTCACACTCTGCCTGTATTACCTTAATCTTTGTATCTGCAAAAGCATCCGAGGGCCACTTGGGCTGATCCCCCCCTCCCACCATGGCATGGCACGGTGCTGCGCTTTGATGCAGCATCCTTCTGGTCCTTACACAAATGATATGATCGCTATCTCACAATGGTCCTCATTCGGACCACTTGTGTGGTGAGATCACATGTTCGATTGGAATTTGCCTCCTTGTGACTTTCTTGCCCAGTGGAAATACATGAACAAGTATAATCTCTCTTTGGTAAGTTCTAGTCTAGATATCTGAGAACATCTGTGGTGACTTTCTCAAGTTTTCTCCACTCCAGGTAAATGGCCTTGTTTCCCGCAGCTTTGCCTCTCAGTGTTTATGTTGAATTTGTGACTGTCCACCTTAAAAGGTGCAGAGAGCTGAGAAGCGGATCCCAGCCCGGAGAGCAATGGGCACTTCTCTTCCCCGGGATGAGCACAAGTGGAGATTACTTATTCTTTCTTTGCTTCTGAATTTTAATCTATAAAAAACAGAAATAAATGAATTAAATCTTGTGAGAATTTAGAACAGTGTCTGATATATAAGTTTATGTGTTAGCTGTCATTAAATTTGTATTTTGGCAGTCACGTGATACTCTTAGTTCATTCTGAATTTTTAATCAAATAAGATCATGGCTATTTATTATTACAAACCACTAAAAATCAATCTCTTTTTTTCTCATGTGCATGTGTGTATTTAAATCTAAGTGAGGGACCCTGTCTCTGAAAATTTATCTGATGCATTTTAGTGTATATTCTCACCTATTAATTTTTTTAAAATCTTGATGATTTTAAAGCATAGAATTCTATGCTATCAGAAAAAAGGGAGATTAATTTGGCATGTTTTGGGCTTATTCCTTTAATTCTCTTAGCTCCTGATGAATTGTGTCAAGTATGTACGGCATTGGCCGTAACACCCACCCTGACCACTGTAAGTATAAACCAGAACCGATTTCACCTTCTGAGAATGAAATCAAGGTATGTGTTGCTGGCTTATTTATTTATTTATTTATTTTTTTGGCGGTACCGGGGATCGAACTCAGGACCCTGCACTTGCTAGGCAAGCGCTTATTCCACTGAGCTATATCCCCAGCCCAAATTTATTTATTTATTTATTTATTTATTTTTTGCAGTACTGGGGATCGAACTCAGGACCCTGCGCTTGCTAGGCAAGCGCTTATTCCACTGAGCTATATCCCCAGCCCCTGTGTTGCTGGCTTAGAAGAAACTCATTACTGGTAATCCAACCATGCATATTACTTTACATATACCAACTATAAAATTACTTTTGTCTCAAGTGTCTTTCAGCTCATCACAAGAAATTATTTCACATTATAAACAAACAAATAAAAAGAAACAGAAGCACATCCAGAGACTCTCAGTTATTTCCTTAGGATAATTCAGGAAGTGAGCAACAAGCTAATAAAAGTCAGATTTACTGTCTCCTCACCCACTATTTTTTGTGCTGTAGAAACATGCACTATATTTGGCCTTTGCCCTCGCATGGGAGCTCCTTACTAGGAAAGGTTTTGACTAGAGCATCACACAGGTTCATATGAGGCTTCTTAGGTTTGAACTAACCAACCTGTGAGTCTTCTCAGTTCTGTCCCTTATTAACTTACAGTAATTGTTTTGACATTGTTGATCTCTCAAAACATAAAATGTATTTCCTAAGAATAAAGGGACTGTGATTTCATTAAGGACTTGTTACATTTCAAGAGGGAATACAGTATTTTATGAAAAACAAAAGGAACCTTGTCATATTCTATTAAAACAATCTCTTAAACTCTACCAAAATTGCCTGAGGACCTACAGGACTCCTAATTATACACAGTCTACCTAGGATTTTCATGTAATTTAAATGAATGAGTCTTGTACTGAACGTCTCAATTTTAAATTACTCAATGTCTCTTGCTTAAATTGTTCAAACTTAATATTTTGACCTCCTTCCTGAAAGAGTCACCTCAGAGAACAGAAGATTCTGGAAAAAGGAAGCCTGTGTCTCAGGAAGTTATCAAATGACTCATTATGTTTTTAGACATGCACTAGTTCATATTTTTTTTTACAAAAAATACTGTACAGTTTGCCAGGAGAAGAAAGAAATGTATGGATAGGTTGAGGGGGAAAAGGTTTTATTTCCCTAAATATTTCCCAGCAAGATGAGAAGATGCTTATTACTGCAACCTGAAAATCTGATCTGCAGAGCTCGCCCACCACTAACTGTATATGAAGGAAGTAAATTGCCAGATTGTAAACACAGCTTGAGTCACCTCGTTCCTGACGTTTGAACTAAACTTAGGTTCCCTTGGGATCTGACTAGAGTTTTGACAAAATACAGTTCTCTGTTTCAAAGGAGGATAAAAAGAAATCACTGTATAATATCTTCTTCTCAACTGATTGTCTGGAAGTGGTCATTTCAGTGACTTTGGGCATAGATTTGAGGAAAAAAATAAAAAATTAATGATAATTTTTGAGTCTTTGGTTGGAGATGAGCTTTCAGTGTTTGGAAAGTGTTTCCAGAGCTCACTGGAGGGAAGGAAGAGAAGAGGCAGCGAGTGTTAACTATTACCTGGTCATCCTTGAAGGTGTATCAAAAAGAGAAAAACAAACGTATGATTCAGTGAAAACATATCCCTTTTTATGTCATACTTCATTGTTGAGGGACTGCTGGTTATTGTACAAACCTTGACTTAGATCATTGGGTCCATTTATTGAAACAAGTTGCCCTGAAATGGTATTTAGTGAAGCCTAACCATGTAACTAAGTTTTTTTTATGTACCATGCAATTTTATAATAATCTTATAAAATAGCCACCATTTCTATACATATTCACCTTTAAATGATGACACCAATGCATGTCCAAGTAATTAAACTGATTAAGTAAACTGATCAAGTGGACTCAACTTTAGGTCAATGCTACTTAAATAGTTTGCTCTTTCTATACCCTGAGCTTAGATTTTTAACAACAGTTGTGGCCAATACTTCACAGAAGCAGAGGCATCAGCTACATTCCAAATTGACTCTCCTGGAGTCACAGCCTGCTGAGTTGTTCTGGTGCAGTGTGTTGTTCTCCACTGATAGTAATTAATTGTAATGTTGGTGGGAAGGACAGTGGTGGAGAGTGATACTGTAGCTTTATCCTTCTCTGTAATAAATTAGACAGCAGCAAAAACTTTAGGATTCACATCTGAGAAGTGAGGAGGACTTGGATCCTGACTGATAGAACTGAGACCTGCACAGAACCAGACCAGACCTTGGTCCGCTAGGCAGCCTGCTACTCCCCGCCCAATAAAGACTTCTCTCATGTCAGAAGGTCTGGGCTGGTCCCGTGTGGGTCTCAGTTCTATCACTGACCAGTCTGATTCATTTGGCAAACTCACTGAAGATTTCCTGTGTGCCAGGCGCTCTCTTTCAGGGGTGGGGACTTGGGGGAACCCAGCACACGGCACCTTCCCATCATGAAGACGGCATGGTCTTCTGTGCAAAGCCACCCACTCTAGTGATTTTCACTCATCCTTCTGGATTGTCCAATGTCTCCAATTCTCTGCCTTTAAGGAAGTGTCTCCTGAGTTCCAGCTGATTCTGTAAGACTTTCTGCCTGAAAAACCAGCTTATCTTCTGAGGCACAGATGGGGACTGTATACATTTTGTCTGTAGCATCAAGGGAGGGAAAAAGTTGCTGCAGCTTATTGAAAACCTGCAAAGCACACACAAGCATGGGGTACACAGCCCTGGGCTCCAGCCCAAGAATGTGCTGATTATGTCCACCACTACCAAACTGTGTAAGGGCCTGCATTAAAAGTGTAGTAACAGAGAAATAGGAGGGTGGGCGAGGTGCGGAGACAGAACAGGAAGAGTTCTTGAATTAAATCACTTTTATCTGGGCTCATTCGCTTAAGGATGCAATCAACTCACTATTCAGCAGCTTGGGACCTTAGAAATGTATTTCGAGATTAATTATAAAGTGAATTCTTTAAAAAGAAAAAATATACTCCTTTCCGATTACTCTTTAACAACAGATTCTGGTTAATGAGCCCCTGAAGCAGTTTAGTGGTTTGACTGCCACCTACTGTTCATTTTCTGCCACAACTCACACGTAGCTTGGGCAGGAGGTAAGAAAAATGCCTGTGGCAAACCATTTTGTGAAAAAGTATTCTAACATTTGTGCCGAAATGAAAGTAATTTAAAATTTTAAAGGACTGTGAGAGTGTGAATGATTTAAATTCAATTTCCTGTATTTATCTTAGTGGTTTATGTCAGGGCATTGGTTAAAAACGCAAATTCTACGATGTCTTAAAAATGAGTATGTGTGCAGGACGTTTCATTTAGTCCTGACATCGTGCTATCCTGAAATTTATAAAAATGTGTCACAAATAAAATGCATTAATTTGAAAGTATCATCTCGTGAACCCGATGCCTGGTCTTTAAAGCCAAATAGAGATCTCCGTTATCACACTTTTGTGCTTATGTGGTTTGTGCAGACTTCAAAAATACACGCACTTCTATATAAGGAGGTCAAATATTAAACATCTCCTACAATTTTAGAATGACTGATACTGATAGAAATCTCGTCTGTTAACATTGTATTCGTGACATTCTGTTAAATGCTTAGAGTTTAGAAGGCGGAACAATTTTTCATGTTTCTCTCTAATCTCCAAATTCCACATTATAGAATAACAACTCATTTTCTCGACATGACAGTGCTATTTACTGTTTAAATATAGAATCTGTGTGGAAACTTTACAAACATGTTATCCCAAGGCACATGTATTTTTATGTCTATCTGAGTTTTTTTTATTTTTTAAATGGAGCCTCTTCAAGCCTTTGTACCAAGTTATGCATGTAAAATTTCCAAATTGTTTATGCTATTACTGATATAGTACATATATTTGTGCATGTTTGTATTTTTTATTGTGTTTGTGGATTGTTTCATTCATACTAAAAACTGGTTATGTATATTATATTTTTAAAGCATAAGGGAAACATTAACCTAGACTATTTTCTCCTTATTAAAATAAACTTCCTGCTAAAGCTATGGTGCGACTTTCAGTGTAGAATGATACCAATAAATTCTCACATCCCAGAATATTTTCAGCTAACTTTTCTTTTCTCTAGCAGGAACAGGTATAATGCTATTATCATTTGGTAAGGCAGTCATAGTGAAAGACAACACAAATATCCTGTTTTATTTTTGTTATATCGTTATTTTCCTGAAATATGAAAAGGCCAGTTTAGATTTAAAAATCACTGTGATTAGGACCATCTTTTTGTCTTTTCACATAAAGGAAAATTTGTCCTTAATGGTCCCAATAATGTAAAACAAAAGCTCTTCATGTATTTTTTTATAGTTGCATTGATGGAATTTATAAAAATGGTATAAGATGATATTAAGCACTGTAGGCAAATTTGATCACACACTCATTTTATAGGTCTTCCCCAAGTGAATCCATCCAACAAGGACAGTAATCCAAAGCGAAAGGAAAATAGTTTAACCTAAAATATTGGTGAAGAACGGGAAGCAAATAAAATTAAGCTGACCTTTTAAATGTCTGTTTATTGATTTAAGTTCACTTTTTTCTTTTTCTGTGCCGTGCCGACAAGGCCTGTTAGAATACAAGCATGGATAATAACCTGGACGCGACCATTTTTATTTCTTTTGTGTGTCATTACTGAAAGATTGAAGCGGGCGTCACCTAAGTGTAGTGATGCAAAAATAATAGTATCCCAGTCTGGCTGCACAAGAGCGGAGGCAAACAAGAGCCGCATATTCGAGTGCCTTCTAGGTAGCTGACATGACGCATCTAGTCAGACGTAAATAATGACAGACGGAAACTATCATGAGGTCTGTGAAGCATCAACATACTGCTATCATTTTCTCTCTAACCTTGCCTTGCTAGCAGCTCTCAGCCTTACAGGCTGAGAGATCATTTAAAAAGCAAATCCTAATGACTCTGCCCGCTGTAACAACAGTCAGCGAGATTGGCATCAATTTAAGTCAGTTTAGAAACTCAGAATAACAGCTACTGTTGACTCGCGACACCATAAACTCCAGTTATTCTCCACAAATCAACCCGCGCCCCGCACCCAACGATACCCCTTTCCCATGGCTATTCCCTCGCGTTGGAGAAAGACTCTCCTCTCTGGTAGGAAAACGGTTCATCTCAGTTATTCGCTTGGCACTCCATGTGTAATCTCTTAAGCGGCGCCTATTTTTCAGGACTAGGTCATTTGGTACAAAACGCTTAAAGCCTCCCCTCCCCCCTTTCATGCGACACACGTTACTTTGTGTATATTATGTATGCATGGGGTAACAGTGGGTAAATAACATCCCAGTGTCCCTGTAGCTTAAGCCTAACATGGTTATGGTTCAGATAAACACGTCTGTACATAGCTGCCATAATCAATGTGGAATGGCAGAACAATTTTGCAGATGCAGTCCCAGGAAGGAAAAAAAATGAAAAAGCTGTCTTGTCCAGATTCAACAGAATCTATTCACCAAGAAAACCTGTGCTAAAGCAGTCGCACATTTTAAGGCAGACTTTGCAAGCCTGCGGGAACTAAAGCTGATGTGCAATAGGATAGTAGCATTATCACTTTGCAAATCAGCACGTGGCTTTGCTTGGGTACACGCAGGAGGGCATCGGGTTCTGCGAACTGTAGCTGGTACCCGGAAAGGCAAGGAGATCACACTGCCTGGTTGTGAGCGTCAGTGTATGAGGAGCAATTGTCATGGATCCCTTTCAGCTTGGTTCAAAACAGATTATGTATGTTCTCTGTGTTATGAGGGGCTAGGAGATCAGTGAATGGGCTTGTGTGTGTGTGTGTGTGTGTGTGTGTGTGTGTGTGTGTGTGTCCGCACTCGGGAAGAAAGCAGAAAAGAATGGGGAAAGCTCACAATAGGCCATCCTAATGCAGGGCTATTGATCTCATTTCATAACACTTTAATCTCCAGCTAAACATCTTACTTACCTCGTGTAAGAGAGATGGATGCTAAGTTGAAATAAATAATAAACACAATATTTTAAGGACTTTTGAATTTTGCATGGTAATAAATATTAATGCCGTTTGTGACTCACACAGAAAATAGAAAGCACTTAATTCTGTTGTTGATATCAGGTGCGGCGCAGGTTGATTTCCTGGGGCAAAAGTGAAAAATGCACTATTTGGACTTAAATTTAGATTTAATAAATAACTAATTTAGGATCTTGTTCTATATGCAAGGATATAATCACAAGGCATTCGTTTTTAAAAGGTTTAATTTATTCTTGTGAGCTTAATTATTGCAAAGAAACTGTGAGCAATTTGTTTTTTACCAGTGTCTGATTTCTGAGAATGGTTATTAAATATTAAATGGATGCATAATTCAGGCAATTAAGAAAGTAATCACACAAAGTAATGTAATGGAAGTTAATTATTACTGCATAAGCAAATAGTTCATTAATGATAGTAGTTGCTATGGCTGCATTCTTAATACATGCAGAACTGAAGCATGAATCCTCTGTGTATTCACGGGGCTGGTAGGCAGTGTGAAACTACACAGAGAGAGCACCACTAATGAAAAACAGAAGCAAATAAGGCCATATTGACCCCTGACTTGTCTAAATAAGGTGGGATCATCATTCCTTAGGGAAGTTTTATCAAAACCACCCTGCACTAGCTGCTTATCTTTTTTTTTTTGGTTTGTAACGTAAACCATAACTTAAGGAGAAACCAAAAGGAGTTCAGTTTGTTAAGACAAAAAATCACCAGTTATACTTTTCTATTTTGTTTTGTTTTTCTTTTGAAATCAACCCTTTTGTTAAGCAGTTATAGTCATCATTTAGAATTTTAAAAGATTCCTTAGATTTTTTTTGGTTTCATACAGGCATTAGAGTTAATAATAGATCTTACTCAGTCCTGCCGCTTGACTCCAAGCGAAAGCTCTGGTATTTCTTTCTAGCACAATCTCTCCGAAGCATTACACTTTATAAAGGCTGTTTTATATTAATTCAACACACGTGGGTTCCGATGCTCCTCAGACCTTGTGCTGCTGTGAGGTATCAAGGTGGCTGGAGAAGGCAGGCAAGGCAGGAAGGAAGGAGAAAACCAACAATGAGGATTCAGCCCAGAGCCTCTGGGACCAAGTCAGGCCCTCCTGCAGTGGAGATCAGCCCTTGGTGGGTTTACTTCATTACCACCTTGCCCAGGACACACTACCTCCACATTGCCTGCCTCACGTCAGCATCGACACTCACACAAAGAAAGGCAATTCTGCTAGGCCGGTGCTCTTCCACCATTCCCGTTTCGGCATTAACTCACCACACCCCTGGAATTGTTCGCTGCCTGCTCCCGTGCCATTGCTACGCTCTTCCTACTGGGCCTCAGGCAGAGGATTGTGTTGGTGGGGACACTGGAAGTCAGGAGGGAATGCTGCCAGTCATTCAAAGGCTACCTAGACGCTACTGAGGGAAATAGAGAGGACACCCAAGACATACTCCATCTCTGTTCCAGGAAAAAGCTGAGGGTCTCTCTAGAAAAGTGGTTCATTCCACCTTTTGAGGGAGTGACGGAGCTTTGAACTCTCTATCATACTTGAAAATTTACATAAAGCTTGCATTTGACTTGCATAAATATAAAGGTTCATGGTTTCCTTAAGCCAAACCATGGAGGTCCAATTTGCGACCCTCTGTTATAGAGAAGTTTTTTCAAACAGACAGTGAACACTTAGGACACTACTTGCTTGACTTTTGGTGTATAGACTGTAAAGACACAGGGTTGGGGTCTGGGGTAGTTTGAAGAGAGTTTTATGGAGCGAGTGAGGCTTGAGCTTAACTTTTACAGTATGGCTGGCCTGTTGAGGGCAAACACAGAGCACTTCAGGTAGAACAAAAGGAATGTATGATTTCACTCATTTATTTATTTGTTCATTAATGCATTTGTCCGCTTAACACTGAACACCTACTGAATTAGCTAGGGGAGTAAAGCTGAGACATGGTTCCAGACCTCAAAGTACTTACAGTCTAGAAGATGGACTATAGCAAGCAGATAAATAAGTGTTACAAAGGAAACATGCAGTTGTTCTGAGCAAGACCCAAAGAGCTATGAGCAGGGGTGAGGGGAGACTCATTTAGGGTGCTTCAAGGCATTTAAGTTAGGAAGCACAGTTCAACAGGTCATTATCGCAGGAAAACTATGCAATAATATGGGCAAGTGTAAGGCACTGTAAAGGTTCTTCCTTTGGTTTGAATGTCACATCTTAAAAAGAGGAGAGAAGCAGCATAGGCAAAGTCAACGAGGTAGAAAATATGTAGTATATTTGGAAATAAGGTTATGATAGAGAAGGACAGGTTATGATGGGGAAAGCTTTGAAAGGTGACTGGGGCAAGATCACGGGTGCCGTTAACAGATAGGTAAATACATTTGAGTAAATCATGGAGAGTCATGGATTTTCGTTCCTATGGTGCTTTAGCAAGATACATCTGGTCATAGTACTGAGGGGCCTTTGGAGCGGAGTGGTTCTAAAAGTAGAGAGACCTTACAGGCTGTTGCAAGCGTGCCATCCTTGTAGGTATATACCTGAGGACATTAACATAGTGAATAGGAGTGAAGGGGCAACTGTGGGAATTTCCAACTCACATCCTTGTGATGGCACAGAGACAGAGCATAGTAACTCCAGGATCACTTTCCAATGGAGACACCACCTTCAGTCACCAGGAAGGAAGAGGCCAGCCCAGGATGGTGATGGTTCCTGTGCTGCCTCTGGCACTTTTCCTCTGAAAATCCTTCTGCAGATGCTCCTTGCTCAGGACAGGCTATGTGAACCAATGGTCCCCTTTATTATCTCAGGACAAGGTTTAGTGTCTCCTCACTCATAGCAGTGTCTGCCACACAACAAAGGTATAGAAGTCCAGCTCATTCTTACACATCTTTGATCTTTTGTCCCATGATACCCTGTTATGCTGCCAAGTGTCCAGGCCAGTTCCTTGAACAAGGCTTGAAGTTTTTAAGTAAGGGCTTCTCTGTCTCCCTCTGACTCAGGATCAAGCTGTTGTTTCAGCATGTAAGTGGGATCTCCTCCATTACCTTTCCATACTCTGAGAAGAAATTGGTAAGATGTTGTTATTATCATTTCTGATTTGCAGTTGAACCTCAGAGGAGATAAATGCCTACCTTAAGATAACATATGTGCTGAGAGATGACCCCAAGATTAAAACTAGCCTTTCTACTTCATGAAGAAATTGATATCCAAGAAGGCTCTGAAAGGTAGCAGCTGCCTTATGTTTCCATAGAATTTTTTAGGACCAGGGATACAGCTCAGTGGAACAAGCACCTGCTTGGGAAGCTCAAGGTCCTGAATTCGATTCTTGATACCAAAAAAGAAAAGAAAAGAAATAACATAGAGTTTCTTTCAGGCTCCTCAGTTCAAGCCTATCATTTATAGGTCAAGCCTAAGTCAGGATCAGGCAGAACATTCAAAACATAGAATTTTGTCTTCATTTTAGGGAACACTACAAGACTCCATTCAGTAGTAGAGCTGTTCTTTACTTTTACAGAGATTCTAACATGGCAAGACTGCATTCTAACTCATTCTCTGCCGAGATAATTTTCTCCCTGGGAAAGTCATACGTTTCTGCCTAGCTCTTCTAACTTGGGAGAGATTCTTTCATTCTTTTCCCAGTCATTGAAGACTTTAAATGTCAGGCCTGATCCCAGCAATTAAAAGGTGGGCACTTTGCTTGCTCATCAGTGTGTCCAGCTTCTGCTTAAAGTGTCAAGGCCATTAGTTTACTAAACCAATTTTAGAAGTTTTCAAAGAACACCAAAGCACTTCCAAAATTAACTGCTGCTTCTTCTTCATTAAGTGCAGTTGTTATCAGATTACAGGACTTTGTGAGTATGTTTGACATGGCTACACCTGATGTCAGAACAGTCTGTTTTAACACGTGCCAACCTAGCTGCTGGTCAGTTCTTTCATTTCATATTTTATACCTCTTTAAATCTTAGAAAGAAAAGCATGTGTAAGCAGGCTGCAGATGTATGTGGGGACAGACACCAGGCTGTTTTACTGGACACCCACCCACCCACCCTCATGTTCGGATTGTGCTCCAATTCTCTTTTGGCAGCCTTCTTTGCACTGGGGGATGCCGGGCAGGGGTGCGGTCAGAGAGGACCGTCCCCTTTTCTGGTGAACTCAGGGCGGCTGCTGAGCTCTCATTAGAGAGCATCTAAGCTGCCAGAGAATGGCTCAGCTCTCACACTGGAGCGCTCATGTTAAACCCTCCACATCACCACAGTGGGAAAAAAACATGCCTTATGGGGACTAATGACTAATTCCCTACATCATGTCTAATGTATCCCAGGGTGCTAACTTCAGCACACCTGCCTCCATCGCTGGTAAGGTAATGAGATCGCTTGTGAGTTACTGGTCACTGACAACATTTATAATATTCTTCAGCCTAACGTTATTGCACAGGTCAGTGTGCAGTGTTTGCTAGGAGTGGGTGAATTCTGACACCTTGGGAGCCCCAGTTTTATGGGTAGTTGGTCAGTGAAGTGGTTCAAAACCCTTTATAAATGAGGTGGATGCGTTTAGAAAGGTTCTAGGTGTCCCATGATACCCTGTTAAATTTTGTTACTAATTACATCATCAAGAGGTAATTATAGCACTCTGAGGCCAGAGATTTGCAAATCATAACCATCCAGGAAATTTAGCCCATAAAAAAGGTATGCACTGGCCTGGATGACTAAAGATGGTGAAGAGAAGTGTTAGATGGTGTGGGAAGGAGGTGAAAGTCCAGATTGCTTGAGTTTAGTTAGCACTTGAATCCACTGGTGGTTGTCAGCTCCAGGCTATGCTGTAGGGAATTCTCAATTTTAGAGAATTAAAATTACTTAAAGCACTCAGGAATGTATCCAGAATAATTATTTTATTTTTCTTTCTCAATCCCCCTACCCATGGGTTCTCAGAAAGCCGAGCTGAAAGGCATGTGAACTTCCTGTGAGCTGCATTTCAATATAATGTAATTTTTTAAAAATACCAAATGGCCACATTTAACTGTGATGCAGTGAGACACAAGTTCGCTCGGTCCGCTTCGCTCTCTCTATCCCCCTTTGCATTTCTTCCACGAGGGAACTAGAGGGAAGAGCTCCCTGACTCCTTGCCTGAGAGCCTCCAGCAGAGGGGTTAAGAACACAGACTCGCTGGGGATATAGCTCAGTGGAATAAGCGCTTGCCTAGCAAGCGCAGGGTCCTGAGTTCGATCCCCAGTACCGCAAAAAAAAAAAAAAAAAAAAAGAACACAGACTCTGGAATTCGAATGTTTTCATGTGCTTTCTGGCTCTTCTAGGGTAGTGTGTATTTGTGATGGTAACAGCGGTTGCTCCAACAAATACACCCTGAATTAATAGTTCTTTGACACAACAGAATTTTATTTCTCTATCAGGTAACAGTATATGCTGTTGTTTCTGATGGGAAATCTTCCATATTGTGATTGAGAGATGAGGCTCCTTTGTCTTGTGGCTCTTCAGCCTTTTGGAACCTCAAAATTTTCTGCAACTCACCAGGTGATGGATAGGGAGCATGGAGAAGGCATAGTTGTTCATTGACACATGACCTCTACTGCTTTCTATTACTAAGAACTAATCACATGGCTTCACCAAGATGCAAAGCAAGCTGGGAAATGTAGTCCACTACTGGACAGCCACTGCTATTACTGACTTGGCTCTCTGGAAAGAAGAGCACAAATGTCAGTAAAAGGAAAGCTGTCCTTGCCACTCTTGGACAACTCTGTACTTCAATTTAGTTCCTCACCTAGATTAGAGACAATGACAATACCTATTTTTATAATTGTTATATAGGTTAAATTAGATAATGTATATAAAGTGTTTGGCATACAAAAAGCATTCAATAAAGGTTAGTCATTATTTCAACTATTTTTGTTGTTAATTTCTTTGAGCTACTGTATCTACCCAGCAGATAGTCATAATTAATATCTCACCTTAGTCTAATTAAAAGAACTAATCATATACTGTTTGATAAGACCCATGTTCATTTTCTGAATACAGAGAGAATCTATTTGATAGGATATAAAATTACACAGAGTGAAGACAATCCCCAAAAGATGTGAAGCCTCCCTTCCCCCAACTGATCTGCACTGAAAGGAAGGATAAGTTTGAATTTCTCAGAGGAATGACAGAACAGTTCACTATTTCCTTGTCTAGTTGTTCTTTTTCAGTATTTATTTCCACACATTTTCATTAGGACTTATGTGCATTTGTCTCTGAATCTATATCAATATATACTTAAAGGACTGGAAAGAGATTTTACTCCTTGGTGTAATTCAGTTCTATTTCAATAAAACTGCTTCATGAATAGCAATCAATTCATTAAAGCCAGTTTTTCTTGCTGTTATTTTTCTTTTTTGGAGTGCAGAAACATTTCATGGTCACCACTACAAATCTTGGGAAAGTGAAAAAAAATTAAGGAAGATAATCAGCAATTCTTGCATTTGTACGTGGGGGCCATGCTACTGACCAGAGTGTTACATTCGCTAAAGGACCATTTACTTTTGTACAGTTCCATAAATGAACCCCGCACCACACCTGACCCAACCCCGTATCAATGTCAAGGCCACATAACTGAGTTCTTCTGCAAAGGCGCTGTTGACAGAATGAATGCCTGGGCTGGAATCTTGGCTTCACTCCTAACTAGACCTGCACAACTTTGCGTAAATTCTTCAACCTTTCTAAGTCTTCACTTCCCTATATTCAAACTGAGATAAAATATTACTAATAATGAATTTAAGATAATGTATATGAAATGCTGATCATAGGTCTTGATACACAAAAGTAGAGAATGCTTGTAACAGGCTGTTTCAAGAGCTCTTCTTATATTTATTCATTAAACCTCATGATAACCCTACTGAGATAGATACTATGATTGCACCCACATTACAGATGAGGAAGCTAGGGCTCACAAGGTTTGAGTAATCTCTCCAAGATTACATAGCTTGTAGTATCAAAATTCAAGCTGATGGCAGTGGAGTCTATGCCCTTACCCTCTCACACCTCGTTAATGTTATCCCTAACTTACATTTTCATTAAAAGTAGAAGTTCTGAATTGAATTCCAAAGTTTTTAATAATGTAGCTCTTAAACTGGGGATATTGAGGAGTTAGGAACTAGAAAAACCTTGATCTTCAATAGCTGAGTTAGTGAATGTATGAATGAATCAGTCAATCAATAATGAAAGCAAATTTTGCATGATCTGAAGCCAGGGATAGGTCTCAAAACCATACTCTGGAAATGAGCCTCAGTTAGGGCACACTACGCCACCATAACATCACTCTGAACATAAAGTGATAATTCTGAAGCACAAATTCACATTTGAGTCACGGGAATCATTCTACTGAGTCTCAGAGCTCAGGTGGAGGAAGCTTGCACCACCCAGTGTGATGGCCCCATGGCAGCAACGTGTGTGTGGAAGCGGAAGTGGAAGTGATTTACCAGAATCCATTGCTGACCCCTGTGAGACACATTTTTTGACCTTCTGCAGCCACGTTTGGTGTTCCATTAGCAGTGTGGGGGAGCCCCAAGTGTCCTCTTCATTGTGCTAGTTGTGTAAACATGGCAGCTTATTTCTTTAGTGAAGGGTGAATGTAGATTGGCGGGGGATAGGGCACAAACACAATTTTCGAGTTTTCAAGAAGCAATTACAAATAGACAAGAGGCCATAAAACTCCTACACGTGGGTGGCTCATCCATGGGACCGAAAGGGCGAGTGGAACCCAGAGACCTGAGGGGAGGAGCGGCTGGAAGCTGACAAGTCTACAGCAGTGATTTGAAAATAGCCATGATAATTCTGCAGCAACACAGAACAATGAAACCAAGAAGCACAGGGCTCAAAAGAGACAGTGGCCCAACACAATGCTCTTTCATTGGATAAGCTATTTTCATAGCAACGCTGAATTTCAAAATGTCAGCCTGATGAATAGGGGAGATCTGAAAGGATACAGTCAGGTGTTTTGTTTTAATCTTTAAAGAAAAAAAAAAGAAACTCTTGTTTCTGACAATCTTTTAGAGCTTTCAGGGAAGAGGACGATGTGCTTTGAAGACAGACCCAGTCATATTCTGTCTCGATGCTGTTTTAATATACACAGCTATTAAGTAGGTTTTGGCCACATTATGAGGCTCAGTTTTTCCTCATAATAATCTCTAGAATATTGGTTAGAATTCAATAACCATGAAGAGCTATAAAGGCTTAGAATATAATACCTTACTCTAATTTCCATTTTCTTCTGAATAGAAATGCTGGCTTGCTAAGATTAGGGCCTATTAGCATCTGGTATAATAATACATAGTCTGGCAGGTGGTGATATGCATGGACTTCAGAGTTGCCCTGTCCTAAGTTTGAAAATTGCCTAGGCAAGTTTTCAAAACTATTGGCTGGTAAATGTGATACAAATTTAATATGTCAAGGCTCTCCCTTCTAATTTTAAAAATGATAATAAATAGTATCTATAACATAGGTTTTGTCTGAGACCTCAACTAATGAATTCAAAGCCAATGGTTAGTTTATTCAAACTAAATAAACCGTAGCTTCATATTAGGGCTACTTTTCCTGCTGCTTCCTGCAGTTGTGGGCAAGCCATAGGATATTTGGTAGATTATTTGATCTCTCTGACTTTTGAATCTTTCCAGGCTAGATTCTTGGCTCAAAATCTGTGAGGTCCTTCAAAGTCTTGGGATCTGATCTATATATGAATACATGTTGTCATTCTTTATAGAAATCTCTGTGTAGTTTACATCCGTGGTCCATGCAAGATTTTCCAAGAACACTGTGTCTCTTAGGAATCAAGAATTTTGATTTCAATTGTTGATCCTGGTAGGCAAAGATCTGTTCAAACCCAACTCCAGAGTAGAGATTAGAAATGATGTCACAGCTGATTTCAAGGACTAAGGAAACTGACACAGCTGGCAAGGGCAGCCAGACTTCACATACGGGCCCTGTCTTGGCAGGACGTCCTTATGTCCTAATCTTCTAAAAACAAAGGAAAGATGCTTCAGGCACTGTCTTGTTTTGCTCCAAATCCCCAGTTGAAAACACACTTGGAATTAAATAGTACCCAGAGAGGAGCAGAGTATAGTCCTAGCTTGACCTCCTTGGCATTGTTATTTGCTCTGTGATGGGAGAGAGAAAAGCCATCCATAAAGTTCCAAGTGAATTAGAAAGTGGCGCAGCTGCAGGCATCCAGGGCCGATTTCAGACCATGTTTTGATATCGATTATCTCTGCCTTTGCTATCAGGTGTCATTCTAGTCAATGAGATTACAGTGGGGAGTTTCAGAGAGAACAGAGAGAAAATGACACACAGAAGCACCAAGATGATAGTAAAAGAAAAGAGTCAAGAAAGACTGAACTAGTGTGGGCACTTGGGGTGAAGGGCCAGGGCGGGACACCTGTTAAGGAATGTAGCAGAAGATCTACATCATTTCCCTAGACAAATCTCAGTTGTCATAGAAAACCTCAGATCAATTTTCTATGTTTCACCTTCTCATCCTCTCTTTATATTGAGGTAATATTGATTATGTTTAGAGATTATTTTGCTGTAAAGATCCTGCAGAAAATAAAATTCATAAAGATATGCAAGACAGAAAATTAAGCACCAAGTGATCATAGCAATACATGTATTTTAAAGATATTTTTGGCCCTACTGGGGCTGAAACTTAGGATCTTGTACATGCTAGGCAAGTAGCATACCACTGAGCTACATTTCCTGCTTAGTGTATTGTGTACTGCTTAAAGTTTTACAATGCTTTTCTATTGTTTATCTTGTTAGGCCCTTACAAATATTTTTTGAAGATGCTATTATTTCTACTCTATCAATTGGATGCATTAGGCTGCAAGTAACAGAAAATTCAACTCAGTGTATCTCAAACAAGAAAATGCATTATTTCAGTTTAGAGCTGTGGACAGGTTTTAGGGTTGGTTGATTCAGTGACTCAATATTACCACCAAGACCCCCAATTATCTTTCATTTGTGCTGTCTGCATTCTCATGCTGGTAGAAAGAGAGTGTTTCCAGAGAAAAGTGAAAGATTATTTTCTTCTCTATGGCTCTCTTTAAGAGTGAGTTTTTTTTTTTTTCCCAAGAACTGTTTTTCAAATTTCCCTTTGATGGCTAGGGTTGCATTTTTTTCTCGGCAAGAGGAACAGGATTAGTTTTAGAACAATTAAGCCCATTTCTGCGGTTGGGGCTGGAACTGGGGTCAGAGTTCCCCAAGGCATGTGGCTAGGGAAGAGGTAGAAGGTATCAGAACAAAATAAGGTTTATGTGAGGGATGGATAGGCCCAGGGTAGATAACTGATAATGTTCACTATCTCTAACATATGTAAAGAGGAACTGAGATTCATAATGGTAAAGGGATTGCTTAAGATGCAAAACCATAGTTGATAAAGCTGTGATTTTCAAAATGTATAAATTATTCAAAGAACAAGCACATTCTGGGTGCAAGGGACTTTAAAGCTCATAAGCACAAGTCCTAGCCCTTTGAAAACATGGCCCTCAGTGTCTCCAGCTCCCCTAAAGGAGCTTACAGCCTCCCCATAGATGCTTCTGATACAAGTGTATCTCGAACTCTGCTAGTCTTCCTTTGGAAGGGCACTGATGCATACCACGTGACAATACTGCGTGTAGGAAAGCAGGCCAGAACATAAGCATCTAATGGACAGGTGGCTGCAGAGGGAGGCAGGAAGGGAAGGAGAAAAAGAGTGTCTTAGTCACTTTCTCATCACTGTGACACAACGACAACCACCATCTACAACTTACAGGAGGAAAGTTTATTTTGGCTCATGGTTATGGTTCCTGTTTGGCTGGCTCCGAGGTAGAAATGGCGTGGAGCAGGGGCCTGGCAGAGAAAAGCTGCTCATGGCCTGTTGTCCAGGAAGCAGAGAGGAGGGGAGGAGCCTGGAGGAGATCCGTCCTCCCGGGTCACACCCCGCCTCTTGGGTGATGCCTCTCTGACCAGGCCCTACCTCATAACATCCCTTTTGGCTATTGCGGTCCCATGATCCACTCATCTTCCAAAAGCCCTGCCTCAGAGCACATGAGAATTTTGGAGTCATTTTGATTTAAAAAGGGTGCTGGGGGGAGAACTGCAGATGTTGAAAGTCCTCCTATTGCCAAGGCAGATGAGCATTAGAGGCTATGAAGAGTCTCCAACTACATCTTTCCTAAGAAAAAGGGGTGAGGGTAGGACTGGGCATCCCCACTCTCCCACCCACGTAGGACCCCCTGGCCTCCTATTTCTCCTCTCCATTTCTATAGCCCCCTCCCACCAGCTTTCACCACAGCCCTCTTTCCCCAGGTTTTGCTTTTCTGTCCATTATGGTTAGGTCCAGACTCTCAGTTCTATCTGGTTGTACCTGATAAACCCAGAGTAGGAGGTGGGAATCAGTTTCAAGTTCGGCAGGGAGAAAGAGATTAGAAACAGTAGTTGTTGCCCATTTTATCCCGATGCTGAAGTATCTTCAGGAGAAGCAAATCTTCCTCCTGCAGACACGTACTGACCACACAAAGCATCACTTGGTCTGTTAGTATGCGAGCAGAGTCTGTGTCTCTCTGCTGAACCTTATCACATATTCCTAAGATTGTCCACTTTTTAGCATAATTGGAGAACATCTTAATGCTAAAAAAGCCACGGTCTCCCACCTTATCAAAGACATTTTTATCCACACTTGGCAGGGGCAAGAGTAGGGATGCTCCCTATCACCAAGACCAAAGCACACTGTCAGGGCTGTTGACTGCAGCATCAGTGGCTGAGCCACCACCATCCTCTGGACCAAATGTTCCCTTGTGTGCACATGCGTGTGTGTTCATATGCACATATGCTTTTACCTGTGTGCACATACACATACATAGACAAATAATAGTTGAGTGGGAGTATGAAGAAGGACATTCCTGCTTCCATCTGTGGATTGGGAGGTTAATCCACAGATTAATCCAGATTAATGCACAATTTAGATGTTGAAGTTCAGATGTCACTGCCCATGATATTGGAGTGTGAATTATTTAGATTTCTACAGTGGAATAAAAGACTCCACACTGGATTGAAAAGGAAAAAAAAATCAAGTTAAAGATTCACCCACTAATGGTGCCGATCAATCAACAGGGCTCAGCAAAGATGTTTTTCAGACCCACCATGGCCACAGCTCTCAAATATGTTGGTGCAGCAGAACGCGAGAGCAGTTACAGAAAATGCCACTCTCTGAGACTCATTCCAGACTTATTGAACAAAACTACTCTGGGGATGGAGACTGGGAATCTACACGAGTTTTAAACTACTGGGATATTTCTGGCACAGCTGGCTGTAAAACTCCTCTGAGAAACACACTTCAGTGTAGGCACAGAGCAAGAGAATCAGAAAACAATAAAAATAGCTGCACTTAAGTAGAGTGTTCTACCTCAAGTTTTTAAAAACCAGATTATCTAATTCCAACCTGTTAGGATTAGCCCTACCAGGTAGTACCAGCTAGTACTCATTGTATAGATAGGCTAAGTGCTGCACAGAAATGTTAAGTACCAAAGATGGTGATCGGATGCAGGATTTGCACCCCACATCAACCCAAGCCCATGCTTTTGTGCCTCAGCAGGGCTCCCTAGAAAGAGCAAAGGGTTCAAATACTGAAATTTGTAGCCAAGAATATTACCAAGGTTTGCGGAGCTTAGAGGTTGGTCCCATGAAATAAAGAAAGATGATACAGTAAAAAATGGGAACATCAGTGTAATTTTAATAACTAATATGTTGTATCTTATGTCTATTAAAATTCAAAAATTTGTACCAATAATCTTGAAATTAGAAAAGAGGTGGGGATAGATTTTATATAACATTAGCAAACTGTGTGGTTTTGGTTTCTTTAATGTTATGTGAACAAAATTAGGTAGGACTCTAGAATGCAGCCTAGGTTCAGCTAATAGCAACTCTCAGACAACCAAATATGTTCTTCCCACTTTTATCTGGAGAGAAATACAAATGATCGCCAAAGAGTAAGAATTTTGTCTTTAAAAACTATCGTCTTTTAGGGCATGTTCTCAAACCAGCACATACTGAACGCAGTAGCCTGTACCTTCATTAATTGTGTTCAGGATACTGCCTGGTGAGACCTAACATTTTTGGAAAGATGACCCTGTTCCCTGCAAATTGCAAATCACATGAAAAGTATGTGTTCATCATGCTGAACTTGTTGAGGAATGGGAAGAGCTCCAAGCATGAAAGTTTATTTTTAATGGCCAGAAAATTCAATTACCCAGAGTCCTACTCATCAAAAGTACAAGACTTTCTTTTTACCTAAATGGAGTGGTTTATATGTGAGTGTGGGGTGTTGGGGAGTAGTTTTAGAGAGTGGGAATAGGGGGGTCAGTCTCTGTAGTGCACACATGTTTGGAAGGAAAGGAGTAGCCAAATGTTCTGCATATATTTTAAAAAATAAGTCACTTGGATGAGTTTGGATTCAGCATAAGAACAAAAGGAGAGTTTCAGAGAAAGGCAAGTAGCTTCCTGCCATTCTGAGTGGTGAGTCCCATCAAGAGGCGGAGAGATGTACAAAAGTCTTTTGTACCCACAATCCTTTGATCCTTTATTTTTATAGGAGATGAAGTAGTAATTTTTCTACTGACCCACAGAAAGATTCCTAAAGGAGGCCCAGAAACAGCCTTGGATCATGGTGAATTTATAAAGTTGGCAGAAAGCACATATAAAAGTGATTTCCTTCACCTTCATTTATGTATCATTATCCATTTTAAAAAACCCTTTTTAAAATTATATTTTCTTTGTCATCCTGTTCCTATGAAATTTGAAGAACAGATATTGTGAAGATTGTTTAATAGAGGAATAAATACCTGACCCAGTCTACCTGGATCAGAAGGACGTATCAGAGATGCAATTTAAGGGCCCTTTCTGTTCCCATCTTGTATCTTTGCCATTAAATGGCTCCCAGCTGTTTATTAACCATCATTAGGAATGTGGCCTCCAACTCTTGTCTGCTTGAAGTCTGCCCTATCCTAACTCAACTGTAAGTAGCATCCTGGTGAAGAAACATGATTTTGAAAATGCCATCTCTTTAAGAAAGTTGTAAAAACAAGCAATTTTACCCTCGCTATGAAGATCTTACTCAAAGGAGGAAAAAGATAGGCAAGTATGGAATTTTCATTGTCCTTTTCCATATGGCAAGTGCAGCATCACGCCTGTCTTCCACTTACAAGGTGAATGGCCTGTTCTGTGGCTCAGAGCCTCTTCTGGATTTTCCCATCTATCTCAAGGGGAGTTTTTGAGATGTGGAGAGAAAGAGACTTGCTGACCTTTAAAGAGCGCTGATCCATTTGTAGTATCTACTGTCGACTTTGCGGTGACTTCAATATTTCAGTGGAGATTTTTAATAGAAAGGAGGTTCAGGAGCCACACATTTTTTTACTCGGCCATTGGGAATTACCATATGTGACCATTTGGGAGATATGATAAATGTTCTTTAGTGTCACTTTACTGCATGGCAATCAAGTAATAGAACTTGTTCTGAGTAGGGCAGAGAACTACCTGATTTGGAACAAAGAGCTAGTAAAAACTTAGTTTTTCTATGAGTTAAAATAGACAAGTGAGCCTGTGGATTTACAGCCTTTTACAATGTAAGAATGGCTGAGTTTCATTCTGAGAAGGGACAGATGAAGGGCAGTGTCAGAATAAAGCGTGGTCATGTCCTCTTGTCTGGGATACAGTTGTTCTCTTCAGATACTGGAAAATTTAGAAGAGAAAAGTGGAATAATTTTCCTTTAAAGTTTCCTTTTAGTACTCTGATCCCAATGACACAACACAGGGGAATTTCAGTGGTCCAAGAGGGGCAAGTAGGATGGTGAGAAGAAATTGTTCTGATGTGGTCTTCCATGCTTCTTCACAAGGGTTCCTTGTGACTGCACATGGGACATCTGTAACCTTTCAATAACTGACAGATGATGTCAGGAAAAAACCTTGAAAAATAACTACAGCCAGGGTGGAAAGACATTACAATAATCCAAGGAAGACCCAATCTAAACCTAGAGCTAAAGGAAGGCCAGAGGCAGTTCTATAACCTGGGCTAAAAAAGACATGCATGCCCTTACCACTCTAGGATGATGTTCATTGTGTCAATTTAACAAGTTTAAAAGTTCAACTAAGTGATTCAGCAGGGGGCCAGCGTCCTTACTTTGTAAACATCCTCAGCTTGCAGAAGAGGAGGGCATGGAGATGGTGTGGGCATGGGAAGGTAGCCCATATGCAACATAAGGGAGAAATAGAGGCTTGTGTCCCCCCCACCATGTTCTTGCTCCTTTTGCTGTCTTCTGTCGCCTTGGACTGTTGCCCCTGTGCCATGTGCCACCCTGCCTTGGAGCCAGCTGATTATGGACTAGCACCTCCACAAACTTTGAGCTAAATAACCTTTCCCTCCTTAACTTTGGGCATCAGGAACTTTGTTACAGCAATGAAAGCTGGATCTTCAGAGGAGCTCCAGTCTTTGCTTTCAGCTTGGTGATCATCTCTTGGCTTCTGGTACAGACTCTTGGACATCCCCGGCTTCTGGTTCAGCCTGGGACTCTTCAGCCTTCTGGTGTAGACTCTTTGGCCTTCTTCGTAGATTCTTCAGTGTCCATTGCAGACCCATCAGCCTCCTAATATGGACTTCCACAGAACACTGCAATAAACACTAGACTTCAGACTGGACTCTTCAGTCCCCAACATGCAGACACCCTATGCATGCTTCCTTATCCAGCTCTTTGGCTGACCATTGTAAGCCAAACTTATAATTTCTTATACATTTGTATATCTCATGTTCTATGTGTTTCTCTAGTAAAGCCCTGATTGATACACTTAAAAGAATTTTTTCCTTTGGTTGACAAAGTGTCACAAAGTATGATGGGCAAAAGAAGATGAATTGGATGTTCATTAGCCATTATGGTTCACTGTGAGCCAGTCTTGGAATCAAAGTGATATATACGCAGAACCTGGTGGGCACCAAAAAGAACCAGGCAGACCAATGTGTCATCTAGTCTGTTTCTAAGAGCAACTTGTGACTCTTACAGAGCAGTTTGTTCATGGGATGCCTGGAGTAGGATAAAAAAAACCATGCCTAGCCACAGAGAAAATTAAACAGTTAAACAGTCCAGTACATTTTGAAAATGTTTCCCAACTGACTTAGCAAAGCCACAAAAATGTAGTGAAAGAGGACTGAGCATCACGCATTGATTGACCAACGGTTTTGATGTATTGAGCCAGTGAATGATTGTTTTAGCAGCAAGGTAAGGGAGACCTCAGTGCATAAATGTTTTTTGAAAATCTCTTATTTTGAACTCATTCAAAAACATTCCTGACAACTTTTGCTTCACTGCCAAGAGAAAATAGTCTTCAACTTTGTTCGCCCATTATAAAGGATACCAGCTTTACATAATAAAAAATTAAGTATGTGAAAGTTCCAGCACATTTCTTAGCCTAAAGTTAGTACTTTAAAAATGTGAATGTGTTGAATCTAAAATTAAGTGAGATTCTTACACAGCTTGAGTTTCATTGCTAAGTTATTTTATCCTTTTGGTTGAATTTGTTCAATACATATCCCTCTCTAACGACCTCTCTTCCTCTTTTATCCTTCTTAAAAGAATTGTCCAGGGGGATCCGGGGAAGATGGCGACCAGGTGAGCAGCAAGGGAGCGAACCTCCTTGATGGACACCACCAGCTCGAGACAGACTTGGCGAGCGTGAATGCCGGGACCTCGGCTGGGAGGTTTAAACTGGGCGTATTTCTCTGAGATGCCGGGGGAGATGTGGTAGGGCGGACCAGGCTGCCGGGGCGAGACGAGGGAGAGCCCCAGACGCTGGGAGCCAGGGACGATCCGCGCGGGGAAGAGCCTTGGCTCGGTCCAAGCGCCGTGGGAGCACAGCGGGCTCGGTCCCTCCCACCTCCCGAGCCGGTGCAGCCCCCCGGCGACTCCCGACAGAGATCGGCTTGCTAGCGGCGGAGACGCCCGGCAATCCCACGTTTCGCGCGTGTCGGGTGGGCCGCGCAGAGGGCCCCAAGAGGCGGGAGCGGAGAGAAAGATTTACCGGGTCCTGACGCCCTGAGAGCACGGACGGCTCGATCCCTCCCGCCTCCCGAGCCGGCGCAGCCCCCCGGCGACTCCCGACAGAGATCGGCTTGTTAGCGGCGGAGACGCCTGGCAATCCCACGTTTCGTGCGTGTCGGGCGGGCCACACGGAGGACCCCAAGCGCCGGAAGCGGAGAGAAAGATTTGCTGGGTCCTAGCGCCCCGAGAATACGGACGGCTCGATCCTTCCCGCCTCCCGAGCCGGAGCGGCTCTCCGGCGACTCCCGACAGAGATCGGCTCTCTGGCGGCGGCAACGCCCAGAGGTCTCACGATTCGTGCGCATTGGGCGGGCTGCGCAGAAAGCCCCAAAGGATAGACTGGCACCTTGGAACCTTCATGCCTGCAGGGACTCCAATAACTGGTGAGATATCGGCGCTCGCGACCAGATCACCGAGTGGGGGAGGAGATCCATCCCTATACCTGCAGGGAACCCTGGGAGGGTGGGGGAGCAGTCTTACACACCTCACCCAGGTCACTAGGTAG
>PVLD010021467.1:0-21743 GCA_004027595.1 Dinomys branickii
TAAAAAAAAAAAAAAAAAAAAAATGAAGCCTCATAATTATAGAGACAAGTCAAAGAGATGCAAGATTCGCCTGAAAGAGTACCAGTAGCCAAGCTCCAAAAATCTTGAAAAGCAAGGTAAATTACCAGTATAGGATTATAATTTAGTAATGTAGCTATTTATGAGTCCTTAAGTCAATAATGATTGGATAATGAACAGGAAAAAATACATACGCTATTTAAAATAATTTATGTAGTTATTCTACCCTTTAGACAGAGTACAATTGTCTAATTCTAGTGTATTTTTCTGCTGCAAATTATTTTAGATTGAGTAATTTATAAACAATGATTTCTTACAGTTCTGAGGCAGGAAATGTCAAGACCAAGGTGACTGAAGTTTTGGTGGCCGGTAAAGCCATGTTCCTCATAGAGACACTTTCTCTGTGTCCTCAGATGGGGAAGGGGGCAGAAAGGGTGAAAATATAAGGATACATTTATACTCCCAAACAACTTTATAAGGCCACTAATACATCCATGCAGGTGAACCTGAACAAGTATTGTATGAAATCCAGTCAATAGCATGTCAGTATTAGTTCATTCATTTAAACAAATGCACCATAGTTATGTAAGAGGTCAATAATAATGGAAACTGGAAATGGAAATGTAGACCTTTCTTCTCTCTTCATAATCATTCTGTAAGTATAAAAATTACATAAAAGAAAAAATATATTTAATAAAACAGCCTTGAGGGGACTCCAATTTTGGTTCCAGTCACTGTCTGATTTCTATCACATGTGGTACCACAAGGGGCAGAAACCTGGCCGAGCCCAGTCCTCCCCAGGAACATGAGAGGTGACATTTGTTTTAAAAATTGATTTCAGCGATATTAAATTCAGAGTGGTTTGTTATGTGGCTGTCAACAAAGGTATGGTTCTGAGACCTAATCTTTAGAGCTTTCTCTCCCAATACATTATCTTTCCTTGTAAACTTGACCAGTTAACACTAAGCCTGGCTCTTTACTAGAGAACTGAATTCTCTCACTAAATAATATCTTTTTTGTCCTAGCTGAATTATCTAGAAAATTCTGCTATCTTTGACTGAGGAATTGTAGGTTTTCTTAGATGTTCTATTGTGAACCTTAAAGAAAAGCCATCATCTTCGTATACATACATGTAAATGTGTATAGCAATGCACAGCATTTAGTAAATTTCACGTGCTATGTCAAAGGCTCAACACTTTTCACATCACCTCCTTCAAGGCTTACTATAACTGCATGATAAAGAGCCAATCTTCATTTTTTATACATAAGAACATATGTCTTAAAAAGTTTAAGCAACTTACCTGAGTTGCACAGCTACTAAATACTGCAGGAAGATTTGTAACGAGATGTAATTTCATAATACATGTATTTACTAATACCTTATACTCCTGCCCAATAAGCTTGTCAGTCATCAGAGGCACTTGTAGCTGAGAACACTGAAAATCATTAAATGTGTTTGGGACATGGGAAATGAAAGCATCCTGTGATGAATGTAGATAATCTCCTTGGCCACCATCACAAACACCTGCCTTTCCTGCCATCTCTCTTCTCCTGTATCATCTCCCCTTTATACCTATGTGCATCCTCTCATGATCCCTTTTCTTGTGCCTCTTTCCAGTTCAGCTTTTAGACCTATCCTTTCCCGGTAAATAAGTTCCTACAACATCAGCAACTGCATGGTATGCACATCCCAGCTTCTTTTGTTGACGGCTGATTATATTCCTCATTCATGACTCCATTCAGCTCAGTTTTTCTCATCAGTGATCAGCACGGTGACAGGGAGGTTTATGGGAGTGATCAGTCCATCAGCCACTTGGTTCCTGTTGCCCAATGGGAACTTACCTCTTGATGTTGAGATGTTTCTCAACTGAGATTCATGATATCTTGTTACCGATCCTTGGCACTGTTATCTGACAACCTGGTCATATCTGTAGTCAAGAAGATCACAGGGGCCCATCTAGAGTGTCTTTCCACTTGTACTTCCACATAATTTTGAGTGATTCTGACACTTATGTAAATAAATTTCCCAGCCTTTTGCTGTTTCTTGGAATTTCTTAACCTCTTCAAGAGTCATCAGTTCTCTCTGGAAGTCATCCAGACCCATGATTTATTAGAACAGCTTACTTTAGTTCAAAATTTAACCTTCAATATTCCACTTCCTTAACCCTATCTTTGAGGCTTTAATTAAACTCTTATTACAGTACCACTTACCTTCTTTTTATGTTTTATATCTGTCTGAGAAAACAAATAACAAAAATATAAGGTTTTTTCTGAAACCTCTGTAGAGATCCCCATAAATGGTCTTCAAAATTTTGTACATGTCCAGAAATACTGTTGATGTTACTGTGATCCTTGTTATAAAAACAAAAGGATCAGGAAGGATATCTGGAGTGAATAATGTGGCTGTATATTTTTTATTCTCAAAAATATTATCCACTTCATGCCAGAGAGTTTTACCAGATACCTTTCATAAATTGTGCTATTTTTTGAGTACAGGAATCAGTAATTCACAGCATTACAACCACTTTTCAGATGAGGAAAAGTCTGAGAGACAACAGCTAAAGTCACAAGTAGAGTATTTGATACAACATTTGAATTCATTTAAACACTGCCCTGGCCCACTTTGCCTGGCTTCCTGTCTAAGCAGTCTTAGGTAAATAGTGCAGTGTATTTTTCTACTTGTCATTCCAGTATAAGCATAGAGCTGGCTGTATTTTGCTGAAATACAGAGTAAAGATTTATAGGAATGGAGGAAATCATTCTGACATTTTAAAATTTTAGCAAATTTCAAGCTTCGCATTTTTTCCGTGAACTCAGAAAATTATCTATTGTTTGAGAATTGTACAGAAAAACCACAGGCTAAAAGCTTGTGATAGCCCCTGGGAGCACATACACCAGCAAATTTGATGGGAGATACAGTGACCTTTCAAACCCTTAACTGTGAAATCCTGGCCTTCTAGTATCTCTTTTCTCTTGGCAATACCCACACAATTAAACTGGGATTAAGAAAGATTTACAAGTATGAAAAGATAGGCATATAACACCTATAGAATCGTTTAATACTCAGAGGACACAGTAAAATATTTTTGCCTTAAAACATACTTTCTCAGTTATTTAATTGTATGAGCTATTTCTAGGGACATAGGCGGAAAATCATAGCATTACTGAGGAAAGTGTAAATATTTGGAAATTGTGTTGTGTGTGTGTGTGTGTGTGTGTGTGTGTATGGTTCTGGGATAAAACCCAAAGCCTTGCATATGATAGTAAGCACTCTATCACTCAGTTACACCCTCAGTAAGATGTTTAATAATTTAATAAACACCATTATATATATATATATATATATATATATATATATATATGTATACATATATATGTCAGTGTTTAATTGTGTATGATGCATTGAATTTTTTCCCCTCCACCATCCAGAAACTTGAAATGTGTGCGTGGCTAAAATAAACTTGTTTGTGCTGTACAAATTTCAAAGGAAGGAAAAATAACACTACTCATGGTTCTAAATCAGTAAAATCCCATTTTAGGGAGAATTGTTGTCATTATTAGTTTTCTTTCCACTGTATACGTCAGTTCTTCCATTGCTGGGCACAACATCTGAAACTTGGCATTCGCATAAGGCGAGCTGTATTTGGCTCACAGTTGCAGAGAGCTCAGGCCATGGTCAGCTCTAAGTCAGAAACATTGTAGTCAAAGGGCGTGGCTAACACAGCCCTTTTTGTCATTTTTGACAGCCTGGAAGCAGAGCACAGGGGAAGATTTCCAAGGAGATCTCCAATAGCACTCCACTAGTAATTGACACCCAACTGAGCCCCAACTTCTAACAGTACTTTCAGTATCAGTGCATTAATTTACTCAACAGTATGGTACCTCATGATCCAAGCACCAATTTAGGTGTCTTTTAATCCAGGTAAGTTAACAATTAAGTTTAAGTGGCACATACATTAAAAACATTTTTGACAACAGGCTATGTTTCCGTCTACATGCTGATGTTGTTATTGGATATATCATTTCAATATACACACATTTAGTTTATAATTTGGAAAGCATTTTCACAGGCATAATCTCATTTCCCTTACGAGCATAACTTAAATTGAATATGATGTCATAGGAAGCTGTCATAATTCTAATTTTGATTAATTTCTTTTTCTTTTCAAATCCATTAGTTACTATCTTTTAAATTCAGATCTTGTGAATGATGTGTAATTTAATAGCAATTCAGTAAAATTTTAGAAATGTGTGTGTTTAAGGATGTTCCAAATATTCATTCTTGTTCTTGCTATAAATTTCAAAACCACTTTCCTAAACTGGTATATGAAAGTCACTAAAATTTGCTAACCCTGATTCTCAAACTTTGATATGCATCAGAAATGTCCTGTTAAAAATAAAAGACATAGGAGGAGACAGGCATTATTTGGTAAACATTGTTCATAAGTGACTCTTTGGTTTTTTAAGAGAAAAAATTAAAAATACAATAAAAGTTTCAAAACAGGTTAGTAAGAGAGTACCAATAATGAATACATTGGGCATTGTTGCATAGGTGATTCTTTGGCATTTGAATTTTAAGATCCAATTCCCTGTCATATTTTTAAAAGTTATCTCTCTTCTCCAGAACTTTGAGTTTATTACCTATCACTTCCTTATATTTCTTAATAAATGAGTGAGAACCACACTTGCTCTGAGAGCTTTTAGAAAATCTTTGATGGAGAGGGAAACTTTTAATATGAGCCTGTCTAGACCATTGGGATAATTAATTATCCAATAATAATACCTGGAAAACAAGTGACTGACAAAATTAATAGAGAAAGTTTTACTAAAATTATTACTCTATTGCCTAATTGATGACAACATGCAATTATCTTTTTTGTAGACCTCACTATAATTTGTTTCATTTAGTTCACTAAAAAGAACATTATATTTTTTGATGATCACTCTATGAACTTAAGAAAAGGTTCTTTTGTGTGTTGAGCAATTTATAACGCCAACCAAAAGGTATATCCTTAACAAGAAGAAACCAAAAGGTTCATTTCAATTATGATCATCTTTCCTGTGACCACCTGAGTGATCCTGCTCAGAACACAGAGTGTACAAAATACACTCCTCCTACATATGCCAACCTGTCACAGAGATATCTTGCTCTTTAAATGTTCCAGTACTTAAAATAGATATTTCTAAATATCAGCCTTACAATTCAGAATTCACAGTCCCAATTTTCTTATAGATATATTTTTTAAAAAGAGATGTGCTGTGATAAGAATTCTCACTATATTATTATTTGGCTCCTGGGGTATCTCCTTGGTCCCTGTACATGTCAAGAAATTGTTTCTTTATCCCTAAACCAAAGAGTCTTTAGGGACTAAGCACAAATGATCTCTGGTAAATGGGAAGTTGATTTTAGAGGTCATAAGATTCTCAAGTAAAAAAAAAAAAGATTCTCAAGTAGAGGAATACATTACTTACTTCTAAATATGAACATGATATCCTCCAGTTTAAAATCCCAATGTGCTGTCCTTATTATATAGCATGAAATTAATGTTCTATAACACATTTTACCCTCTCCATGATCTTAACCTACTTCTCTAACCTCCTCTCACCGTTCCTGTCTTCTCCCTGAAATAAGGACCACATTAAACTGCCTGTAGTTCTCTGCAGACTCCAATTAGGTTCTTTTCTTAGCTCTCATATTCTTTGTTCAGTGAAAGTCTTCACTTGCAATATTTTCCTGCCTGCTATTGAACATTACAGTCCTAAATCCTCAGTATTTTTAAATCTCATGGTTCAGAGAAGACATCAAATAGGAACCTTGTTTATGTCTTGGGCTGGAGAACATGATGTGTCCATGATGTTCCCATGAATTTCCATGATGCTTTATGTACAACGTGATATAGAGCATTTAAGTTGTTTTTTATTGTATTGTTCTCTTGTTACACTGACCTATTTAAGGGACTAGGGTATTTAAAAGATATATAAGAAATATATCTAATTGCTCCCAGAAATTCCTAGATACAGGTTCACTGATGCTCCTTACAAAAGTCAAAAGAAGAGAATGAGTGGATATTCCTAAACTCTCGATATGGTACATGTAGCATATTAGGTATCAACAAATATTTGTTTAGTTAAGTATAAAAACTGTATTAATGAGCTCTGTAATCACCAGGGTGTATAGAAAAGATAAAAGGTGCAGGCAGTTAGCAAACATGAAATCAAAGAAATGAATATTTTATGGTTCTGAAATTTTGTTTTAGTGCAAGAACATTTTCCTTTTGCAATACTTGTTTCAGAAGTAATTTAATATATGAGCTATACAGATATAGTTACATAGTATAAAATCATTTGTATACTGAATGTCTTCCTCATTTGTTGAAGGTGTCAATGACATTAATTTTATACCTTTGAGGTATAATATAATATTCTTGGTTTGCAAGGAGCAATAGTAAACACTGAATAATTGAATGATTTGAATAAATGAGTGAATGAATGGAAAAGTAAGTGAAGAGACTCACTTGAAATTTCTCATTTTAAAAATCGGAGTGTGGATAAAGCCAGTAATCAATGACTTGCTTTCCAACTTGATCCCCATTTAATCAATATCACCCAAATGACTATACTTGTGACCTTATTGCTTCATCATAATCTTGTCCCACCTCTTGCCCACTTTGTGATTTCTCATTGGACCAGCATTACCTAAGTGACTATACTTGTATTCTTACTGATTGATTGTAGCTCTGTGCCACCTCGAAGCCACCTCACTTCGTGGCTTTGCTCAATAAATGCCTTTATGAAGCAGGTTGCTGGGCAACCCATTTTCCAGGACCAGTCTGTCCCTCTTAGACAAAATTTTCTTTCTCTCAGTAAATTCTTCCTACTTAAAAAACAAACAGCAATCAGGACAAGATAATAATGATAACTAATAAAAATGCATCGCATTATAGATGAAGTTCCAAAATCAAAATCAACAGTTTCAACTATTTGTGTAAAAGTCAGCTACAAAAGCAAGGAAATACTTGTGCATATACCAATTTACAGAGAGTGTGATTTTAAAATATAGTGAATTTTAGTTAAAAAATTAACTATAGTAAAAGACATATTGCCATTAATCTTCCCAAAAGTCATCTTCCTTTTCTCCAACACATTTATCTCACCGCTCTCGCCACTCACTGAAGTAGTCTTGGAAACCCTCTTTTGTGCCTTCAGTTGTGCTATCATATCTCCCTCAGTATCCTTAATTAATTCAAAATGTTTATAGTTCATAGTTATTTTGCGTTTGAGGAAGTGTCAGAAGTAACATGGTGTCAGAGCCAGTGAGTAACGTGGTGAGGACACCCCATCACGTTTTTCTGAGCTTGACTTTCCACTCTCTGGCACTGAGCAGCAACATTCACTGCATTGTTTATTCTGCCTCATAAGGTTGGTCACAAAAGGGAACTTCCAGAACTGCTTCAGAAAGTGCCAAAAACAGTGGGTAAATGTGTTAGAGGCAATAGGTATTAGTTTGAGAGGCACTAATCACAAGATGTCTTTTTTTTTTTTTTGTACTGGGAGTTTAACTGAGGACCTTGCACTTGCCAGGCAGGTGCTTGTGCTGCTGAGCTATCCCTGACTACACAATGCATCTTTTATAATAATTTTTTTAGGTAATCACTTACCATATATTTTGACCACCCTATGTATATACACACATCTATAAGTATATCTATTTGCAGATAACCTTATGACATTAAGCAAGGTAAGAGTTGATACTGATATCTCAACTCTGGCCAGGTACCCTATGGTCATTCTAGCCTCCTGATCTTGTTTGTATGTAACCTCCCATCATCCCTTTTGATTTACTTAACTATTTACTTACATATGATGGTTTCAGCATGGTTACTATATATGTTTGTACTTCTGTAAGAACAAACTTTATCAACTAGACTGCAGTTATTATGTAAAATTCCTTTAGCTTTTAGGCTTAGACATCATTCATTTCCAGAGTTACATAGGTCAATAATTTATAACTCTGTTTCACTGGGTGAAATTGTTTCATACCTTTGTAATGTAGCTGGACTCTTTTCTCACATTCAGCATTACATTCCGGGATCCCTGAATACTTGAATATTCTCAAAATTTGCATACATGAAGGTTGTCCTTTGTGTTATGGAGTTCTGAGGGTTTTGAGAAATTAGTGTAAGGCATTCAACAGTATGGTATCAAATAGAAAAGTCTCTTCACACTAAATTAACCCTTTATGAGTCACTTAATTAGGTTTTCCTCAAGCCCTGACAGCTACTGTTCTGTTTAATGTCTCTATAATTTTTGCCACCTGCAGGTTTAATTTTAAATAAATATGTTGCCTTTTGAGGCTGACTGCTCTTACTTGGCGATGTACATTTAAAATTCTCCCATATTTTTGCATGACCTGATAGCAGATTCCTTACGTTCTATAAGGCCGTATCTTGTATGGATGTATCACATATTGTTTATAATCTATTGCAAGGCAGCTTTATTGTTAAAAGTTTTGAGTGATTATACATAAAGCTTTTATACACATTGTTGTGCAGGTCTGAGTGTACATGTAAGTTTCAAATGACTTAACTGCAAAGCCAGAGTCCAATGTTAGTGTATATGTCAACACCACATTTCTGCTTTGTAAATAAATGTCATTCTTCCAGATTCAAAGAAGTATTTCCCCTTCCACAGAAATTAAATTGTTTCACATTCTCATCATCAGTTAGTATTGTCATTACTTTCAAAATGAAGCATTCTAGTAGGTATACACTATTTTCTTACTATTATACTTGCTCTTCATTAGCAATAAATGATATTCAATATTCACTCATACTTACCATATTTATATATATTGGTGAGATGTCTGTTCAAATCTTTCACCCATTTTTAAATTGAATGTCTTGTTCTTTATTGTTCAATTCTGAGTTTGTTTGTTTTGTGTATTCTAGAAAAGAGTCCATCATAAATATGAAAGCTGCAATTTTTCCCCATTCTTTGGGTTGACTTTTCACTATCTTAGCAGTGTGCAATTTATATGGCAGGCTAAACAAATTATCAAAAATGTTTAAAGTAATAGAGATATATTCTGTTAAATTTCTAAAGATCAGAACACAAATCAGTTTCACTGTGATGAAATCCAGGTGTTGGCAGGAGAACACACTCCAGACGCTCCAAGAAGAATCTGTTTCTGGCCCTTTCCAGCTTCTACCCGTTAGAATTTCATGAAATGTGGCCACATCGTTCCAGTGTCTCCATCTGTGGCTGCTCTCTGTTCTCCTGTTCTGTCTCTGTGAACAGAAATTTCAAGATAACTTTCATAGAGACTTTGCACTGGAATTTAGAACCTCCTAAGATACTGAAGATCCTTTATTCAATCATATTTGCAAGTACTTTTTGTTTTGTATATAAGGGCTTTTTATGTATGACCTGAAGAAATTAGGACTACATATATTAATAAAGAGGTCAGTTTATGCATGATAAATGGATATCTCTATCTCTTATAATTTTCTTTCTTCTGAAGTAGTCTTTATGAAATTAAAATATTTACTTTGGTTTCTTTTGCTAGGGATTACCATCAAATAGTGTTCTTTCCAGTTCCTTTTAACGTGCTGGAGTCTTTGTATTTAATGTGGATTTTTTTTATCCATTTGCAAAATCTCTGTCTTTAGTATATTTAGGTCACTCAAATTTTGAATAATTGTTGATTTGGTTTGATAAATTTCTACAATGGCTTCATTTTTCTTTATTTCTTTTGCTCCACCAAATACATTGTTACTTTTGCTTAATTAAAAAGTTACATGTTTGATCCACTGAGGATAAAAATAGAACTTTACTTTTATCTTCATGTATTTCTTTCTGGTTCTTTTCTTTTCTTGAAGAGATCCAAGTTTCTGAGCTATATCATTTTTCTTTTGCCCGGAAAACTGCTTGTAAAAATCCTTGCAGAGCAAGTCTGCTGTTCATAAATTCCCTCTCATTGTGTATGAGAGTATTTCTCCCTCACTTTAAAGGCTAATTTTGTTTGAGATACGATTCTGTGTTGGTGAGTCTTCTTCATTCATTACTTAAATATATCTCTTCCCTCTCTTCCTTCCATGGTTTCTGGCTGGAAATCAACTGTGACTCATCTTTGGTCATTCACAGGTGAGACGTTTTTCTTCCATGGTTTCACTGAAGAGTTTTCGTATTGAGTATTCTGCATTTTGAAGTTATATGCAAATCTAGGACTGTGTTAGCCTATATTTTTCATTTTTACCCTGTTACTCTTTAAACTTCTGGGATATGTGGTGTGTGGTTTTTCACTGATTTTAAAAAGTTCTTGGCCTTTAGTAAATCATGTATTTCTTTTTCTTCATGATCTGTTTTTTCTCCATCTTGTACTCCAAATGCATATATGTCATGACTTTGAAAAATTGCCTCAGTTCCTAAATGTCTTATTCTAAATTTTCATAGTCTTTCTATATCAGTTTGATAAGTTTCTACTTGTTTATTTTTAGGCTCACTGATATTTTGCCCTTTGCCCATGTCTACCTCACTAATGTAATCATCCAAGGAATTCTTTATTTCTGTTGCCGTGTTTTTTATTTCTTACATCCCCTTTTATTCCTTCTCAGAGTTCTCATCTCTTTTCTGTATTACCCATCAATTCTTGCATACTGGCTACTGCTTCCAGTAGACCTTCAGTATTTTAATTAAAGCCATTTTACTTTTTAGCATATGAGTCATATGTATAGTTTGGATCACTGCTTTGTTTCTTCATATTGTGGGATATTTTTCTTGGCTTTTGATGACATAATTTTTTGCTGAGTCTTCGATATGTATGATCTCTAGTATCACATAGGAAGAAAAAATAAATAAGAAAGTTAGGTATTCTGCATTAGGTACATTAACTGAGGCAGACGTATTTTTAAACTGATGATCTACAGTAATCTGGTGAGGAATTGGATTGAATTTAATGCTTATGCTAGCATAAGTCCCGGAAATCACAAATTACTTTAACATTCTTACTCCTTTTAAAATCTCCTTTTCTTGACTTTGACTACCTCAAGTGCCTTCTTTTCAGAGAGATTCTATACCTTAAGTTTTTATTTATGATTTATTCCTAATAATGGGTGTCCTAGTAGCACCATGGCAAGTTTTGCTGAAAAGGAAGTCTCTAAAATCTCGTGATTATACACAGGCCTTTGCGTGCGCTGTGTGCTTTACAGGTGTTTATACGGCGACGTGGTTTCCAGATCCTTTATTCTACTGACCCATCCCATTTTTTCTAAGACCTAATCCTGTGTTTTTTCTCCACATTCCTAAGGTAAAACAGACAAGGTTCAAGGTTGGAGTGAGGAAATGACTTTTCCAGCTGAGCTAAAGCTCACACATTATGGTTTCCTGGAGACTAGGTCTTCATTACGGAGATGGCAGAGTACATTTCACAGTCATTATTCTTGTCTTCCCTCTGCCGGGGCCAGAGCGGACGATTCTCAGCTCTCTGACATGTGCACTAACTGGATTCCTTGGCCCAGAGCCTGAGAGAGGGTCTCTGAGATTCCATCCCTTGAGTTTTCATTTTCAGGTGACTACACACTCAGCCTCCACTAATTCAAGATTTATAATCAACTCAGTGCATTATGGATGTATATCTATCATTTGAGTTCGTTCATAGGAAAGCTGTGTTCTAATCCAGTGCTTTTTAAAAAATGTGGTCTTATTATCATCTATGACAAAATAGATTAAGGTTTATTCAGAATGTTGATTCTAATACACAAATCCTGCCTACTAAAATAGAATTCTTTTGAGCCTTGAAAGTACGAATTTATAGGATATCTAGGTGATTCACATGCATACTAAATTTTTAGAACTACTGCTTAAGCTTTTATCATTAACTTTCGCTATTTCCTACAGTAAGTCAAAAAATATGTGAGCCTGCTTTTCCCCAGGAAACATTGCTCACTCGAGCATCATTCTACATAGTTAAATAATAAATATAACCCAAATTATTATGGGCTGCATGAATCACACACATAACACTTATTTTTTGGAATCCTTTAATGTTTAAAGATTCATCCCATAGAGCTGTTTATTTCTTCCACCAGGGCAGAAGTGTGAAAGCTTTTTTCACAGTTCTTCTAATTATACAATCACACTATCAACCATGTAGAATGAATCAATACTGCAGCACTGTTTCAATATAGTTTTTGGAAGAAATACATTATAAAGCTGGGCCATAACATCCATCTTAAAACTGAATCTAGACTGAAATGAAGCAGAGCATCTCAAAAATCAAACAGAGACGCCACCCTTTTTGTCCCCATATTACTCTGAGAGAAGATTAATCAGCAGGTGAGGAATGGTCCAGTGTCACCAATATTTAAATTCACTCTCTTTACATTCCAGTGAAAAGTCACCACGTGGTCATGACTTTATTTCATTACAAATATATTTCTAAAAAAATGAATACTTAGTATTTTATGTTTTTTCTTCCATTTTTAGGTCTTCAGTAATAAGCATAAATTGGGTCAAAATGTCCTCCTAGTCCTACTTTGTCTTTCATTTTTCTATCCCAACCTACTTTTTCCTGTGAGCAGTCAAGAACTGTGACAGGAATAGAGTAAGAGTCAGTCTAGGTCACTCCGGGAGTTCTTCAGAAGCGTGCAGCATAGATAGAACTGTGTTGAGAAATAGGGTTTATGAAATGATGTAATTCTCTTACTTTGTGGAAGGCCAGAGGGCCTGGATTATATGAACAGAGGCATTAAAAATGGAAAAGTTATATCAAATTAAATATTATCTCTTGTTTTTAATTTATCCCTTGCACGTCTTTGAAGAACAAGAAAGTTCCCACTTTCATGAGCTGGAATTTAAGGAATAGGAAGAAATTTTTGCAACAAATTCTGCCACTGTAAAGCTAAATATGATAGCAAATATGATGTTTCTATGATAATAAATACTATTATTTTTAATGTGCTACAGTTGAAATTTTGGGTATATGTAAAATTATCCTTGTGCAATAATATAAAATGGGATCTGAGCCTGGGAAAAATCCATTTTGTAAAATTTTTAGAGCAATTAGGCTGGTACTGTATTTATGTGTCCATGCTAAAATTCACACTTATTAAGGGTTTACTGCACATCAATGCCAAATACTAGCGCTTTATATTCTAATGTTATGTTAAACAGCTACATTATTCTGGTGAAGTACAATATTGTCATCATAACAGTTTACACATGGGAATACTAAGATATTTTGCAAAAAGGAGATAGAAAGAGAAGAGGGGAAGGAGATGAAAAAATTTAGTATGTGTTACACACACGCACCAACTCCCCACAATGAAGGTAATCATATATACTATATGGATGTACTTACAAAAGGTGAAAAACGTCAATACCTCGAACAGAAAAATATTGGAATCTAGATCACTCAGACTCCGATGCAAAGAACAGCCTCTAGGCTACTCCTCCATGAAGGTAGGTCCTGTCCTCTTTCTAGTCTCCAGATCTTTGTGTCACTGAGGGTTAATCACCTTAGACCAATGCCATCAATTGACTTGTTAATTTTGCTTTCTACTCTGTTTTATTTTCCTGTTCAGTGTTTAGGGTTTTTTATAACAGAAAGCTCTTTCAATTCTAAAATAATATGCAATGCATGATATCTCCCATTGATTTGAAAGTCTTTTTAGCTAGAATAACTTAAATTGATAATTAATGGCAGTAGGGAATCCTGAAATATTTTTGCTTCTGTGATATTGTTTAAAGATTCTTTACTCTCTCCAACACACCTTATTAAGTGCTAGGAGCACTCTTGTGAGGCCACACTGATATAATTTGCATTAAACATGGTTCAGGGCAAGATAATCTCATTAAATCTGTTCTTACATTATTATGAGTCTTATCAGTGTAATCAGATGATTTAATAGCAATGCTATAATCCAGCAGTATGATTTGATAGAAAATTATGTCATTGTTCTTTTCGCTCCCTCTGCTTCCTTCCATTTTTCCGTACCTCCCCACCTCCCTCCCTCCTGCCCTCCCCCTTCCTTCCTTCTTCCCTTCCTTTCTCCCTCCCTTCCTTCTTTTACTGATATTTGAAATTTTCAAAATACTAAAAAATCAGAATAATAGTAGGTATCTCTGTGTCATTCTTGAGTGTAAGATATTTACATCAGTAATTATACTTTCAGATATAGAGTAGCCACTAACTACATGTGGTATTTACATTTATATTTTAGTTTTCTGAAACAAATTAAAACTAGAAATTCAGTGTTTCAGTATCATTGATCACATTTTCAACGAGGAAAAGACTGCATTTGACTAGTGCCACCATACTGGATGGTGCAGAAAACATCACTACCATTGCTGTAAATTCTATTGGACAATATTGGTATAGATTTCACCACTTGGCACAAATGGTTACTTTTTACTCACATCATAGGAACTATATTTTAGAAAATAATAGTTTATAATTGATATTTCAAATAAGGAAAATATATTAAATTTCATCCTATAAATTAATTTGAGTAGAATTTTTTGGAAAATTCTCTTAAACTTGTTTGTCCAATGGAGTTAATAAAAATATTTTTACAATACTTGTTGTTTCTGGGCCTGGCGAAGAATGCCTATAATCCCAGCACTGGGGAGGCAGAAGCAGGAGGACAACTGTGAGCTGAAAGTCAGGATGAAATACATAACTAGACCTCGCCCCCCTCAAAATACTTCCTGCTGCTTCCCTGGGACAGATAGAACTTGTTTGTGCTACTTAATCCTGCTATACAAAATGTTCAATGATGTGTTTTAGAATTTTTCCTTCAATAATATATGAAACTATAATTTATTCTTCATATAATATTTAAATTGTGCATATTAAACATTTTTAGCTCAAGAATAATTCTGGGATAATTTTATCCTTACTTCCCTCCTCAAACATATCATATACCTTAATAAATACTCCTAAAATCTGATTTATATAAGTATTTTACGTGATTTTTAATGGGTTTTGATATAAACATTTATAGCATGTTAGCAAATTGTGGTAACTTATACTTTCCTAGACAGTGTCACATTCACTGACACTTTTCACGCATATTCTCTTGTTTCCTACAGTGTGATGATCTTTACAACCTGGCACGCTGAGAACTGGGGAAGAGCAGAGTGAGGGCACGCAGAGACGTAAGGACCCAAGTATTTCTAATCTCCCGTAACACTGATAATTTAAGGTTTTTAACCTACATTTCTCATGTAAACTGTATGTTTCTCTTCAAACTTTGAAAGTACTTCCAAACCTTCCTTTAGGGAGACAGATAATAGTTATTTGATATTTTCTGCTTAAAAATAGAACCTACTTTCCTTGTCTGACGCTGTTTGATTATCTCCTTGGTGTGTTGTAGTAGACAGACTTGCATTAAAAAAGAGGAGAAGCTCTCAGAGGCAGTGTAATTATATGAACTTTATATGTAAACATAGCACGAAACCATCTTCTACAGCACCAAGGCTCGGGTGGGAATAAAGAGGCGGCTCTTCATGGAGAAGCTGGTACCTCATAGGTATTTATTATTTTTGTTAAGTACACTGTTGGATACAATTAGGGGGTTTGGATAAATGATGAGCATCTGAAATTTGAAGAAAAGGAAATAGTAATGAAAAAAGTATCTAAAAGGGATTTTGGAACAAGAGAGAAGTTTATTTTCTATAACCACCCAGGTATATGGAAGTGGCTAGTGATCACACTTTTAGTAACTGATATCTCCATGAAAACAGTCAAAGAACTGTAAAACTCAACTTTCTTCAATTTAACAAAAATGTAATGTGCTAGCAGGTTCTATATTTGTCAGTTCCTATACTGCAAAGGAGAACTTAACATATGTGTCTAAATCTGGAGCAGATCTTGATTTCTTTTTTCCTTATCACATAACAGAAGAAAGGGAAACTTGCAGGAATATGGAGAAATTGCTATGAACAGAACTTCTGTCTTTATTATTAGGACAGACCACTCATGTGGAACACATTTAAGCCAAGGGTCTGAAAAAAGTCCGTCTTTCATACAAAGTATATTAAAATAAGCAACAATGTCCTAGACAAAATTTAAATGGTTAATTTAGCTTTAAGAGATGCTGAAAAAGTGATGGGTTCTAAAGGAATTTTTTTTCTTTTCTACTTTTCTTCATTAGATTAGCTCTCTAGTTCTTCCATATGCCAGTGATAGCTCCTGCAAGATACTTTCTCTTTTCTCTCCCTCTGCTACCCAACCTGTTGTCACTCCTTGCCCTACAAATTGTGCGGCTTCTCCCTCTCTTTCACTCTCTCTCTGCCTAACTGTCCTGTTACGTCAATACCTTTCTATATATCACCTCTTCCTTGTACATAACTTACCCTAGAATGCTTCTAATCCCTAAACAAAAATTTCCAGCTCTTGTTTTTCTTGAAAATTTTAGAAGCTATCTATATCTTTCCAGATTATGTGACTAAATTGTTGAGAAATGCTTTGGCTATGTACAGGCATTCCTGAATGTAGTTCTGAATTTGTAATTGGCTGTGTAATGCTGGGTAGTAACTTGCCTCTTTGTACCTTAATTTCCTCATCTATAAAATCAAGAAAGTATATTTATGCCCCATAGCTGAACCAAGGTAGACAAGATGATGTGAAAATGACGCGCACCTAATTCAACACTGCTTTTTCTCTTCCTTAACCCGTTCTCCCAAAGCTCGTATGGAGCTTTCACGTCTAGTGAGAATATCACGGCAAATCTCAGAAAACATTAACTGTGTTTGATCCAATTCAGTCAATATTTTTTTCCATTTGCATAAGCAGTGGTCAAAATGATTTTTAAAGTTTGAAAGAAAGTGAAGTAGAATTGTGTTCAAGTAAAGTTTATTTGGGTAAGGTTGAAATGAGAAAATGAAAGCAATCTAGACACTGAGTTCGATCCCCAGTACCGCCAAAAAAACAAAGAAAGCAATGTAGACTTACTTTCCCACTTCACTGTTTTCTCACTGTGAAAAAGAAGGAAACTACAGAGGTGGGAACCTTCACCGAATTAAATTATTCTGTTTCGGATTTTATCTTGATTTTACAACTGACTCGATAGCCATACTAATGAGAATTCCTCAAAAAATAAAAAGAATGTGATTCTCTGAGGAAGTGAAAATATTAAGTCAAATTGATGGAGTCTTACTAACTAAAGTTTGTTGAGAGTTTCTCACTTTTTGGCAATAAAAATTCCTGAGAAATGCTTTAAATAAATTTCATTTACATGGATGGAGTCAAACATTTTCATGTTTTTTATACAAAGTAAAACAAAATTTAGACATGAGTGCCATTGTCAGATTTGATTTTCTTGAGCGCTTTCTTAGAGGTAGCCTAGTGTATTGGTCCGAAAGGTTGCAGAAGTCTGACTACATACAGCATGGACATTTAGTTCCTTTTTAAATCAGGAATTTCCTATGTCTCATGTGTCTCATCTGTAATAGTGGGATGACAAGAGATAACCAAATGTGGAAAATAACATGAGGAGGTTTACAGAGAATCTTTCTAAGTACTAAGCAAAATAATAATTTGTGCAGAAACAGTATGCAGATTAGTGGAAGGGGCAGTTATCTGGGTCCATATGGCTAATGCTTAAGATCTGACGTGGTCAGGAGCTTCCTATGTGCCTACAGGAAACCTTCTTTGTGCCCCATGTCTTGATTTTCTATAATTTTAGAAATTCTATGAGCTACTGGATTTTTAACCCTGGGGAATAAGGTAACTAAATAAAAATCTGACATTTATCTGTTCTTTCCAGTCACATTTAGAAAACAAAAAAATATGCTTAGACAGTTATGGAGCTAATAACAAGGTAGTATTTAGGATAATATCTTAATAAATATGTTATCTTCTGATGAATGTTGGAACCTATTAAATATTGAATATGAATAATTTTTAATTATCTTACATGCAATTATCAAAAACTATAAATATCATGAGTTATGTAAAAAAAGTTTTAGACATGCAAACACATCTTTCTTACCATGGTTTTCATTAGAAAGAAACATCATTGCAGCTAAGTATGAAAATTAAGTAGATTTTTAATTCAAATGGAAATGTATTCCTCTGATTTAAATCATTTTGGGAGATGGGATCGATAAGCTGATTACGGTAAACTGACTGCATCTTCCAGGAAGGCTACTTAGGAGTAATGTAAAGAAAAACACATTTAGCATAGATTTTTTTTTAAAAGCTAACTTTGTGCTTGCGTACATGTTTATGTATTCTGTTTCCATTCTGCTACTGAATTAACAATTATATGACCCAGAAGAAATTATCTAATTAAAGAACAAAATGTAATCTGGGCTGGTATATTTCCCTGGGTCCTATTATAGAATTATCTGTGAATATGATAAAAGACTGCTCGCTACTAAGTGACTTATGCTTGTATAGTCATTTATCATTAGAGATAATTGTAGCTCAGGGTAGAGCCTTGAGTCTTAGAATAATGCTGTATTAAGAATAGATCTCTAATGTTATCTTCCTAAGATAACCTTTATCTCCACCATCATCCATCCTCAACATATTCCATCCTTTCACCTCACATTTCCATTCATACTTTCTCTTTCTGCAACCACCATAACAAGACTGTTTCTCTTTACTAGAGTATTTTCTGTCTACTAGAATATTTCCTGTTCATCATTTCTGCAACAGATAAACATAACCTCAGAAATACCTTTCCGCTCGGTTACTTTTCTTTATAGCCTTCAGCTTACAATATATCCACATATTCATTTATGTAATCATTTGATTAGTATATATACTTCCATCATTTTGTAAATTCCTCAATTTCAGCATTCATGCCTAATTCTGCTTACCATGCTTGGCATACTGCAAACACAGACCTTCCAGCACATTGGGATTGAAAATTTTACAAGTGAATGAATACCTGCACAATCTTTGCCGATGTTACAAATAGTTTTCTGACTCATGGTTCAGCCTTTGGCTAAGAGCGAAGTTTACACTGATTGATTTGGGTGAAAAAATGAGAACACATAAGTATAAATGGAAGCATAATTAATAATCTAGATAAAATACTTATCACATTACTTTTGTTTGGGTGGTGTGTTTTGGCACTATAATTGTTTAGGCAATTTTTTACTATTTAAATCTATTATCTTAATGTAAATAAAGTTTTTCAAAAGTCATTAAAGTTAAAATGTCCATTAGGCTGACGTAAATTTTTAAGTTGTATTTTAATTTATTTAACTTTACTGAAACTTGGAAAACTAGATTGTATTCTTCTTTCTTAATATTTGAGCTTTCATTCTCTGTGCTTTTTAACTGTAAGCTAACATTTAAAGGAGCCAAATAATACATTTTCACTAGATTCTTCACATATGTTCCTCACACAATGTTACTCAAAAACAAGCTTCTGAGTAGGGCATGTATTCTTTGGAGGCAGAACCCTAGCAGATTGTTCAATCATTCTGAAAGCTTTATTCTCTCTCTTTCTCTCCCTTCATCCTATCTTTCACTTACTTCCTTTCTTCTCTCCTTTGTCTGACTTTCCTGCCCTACGTCATTTTACTGTAAGAAACTCTTTTCATTCAATCTCTAAACTCCCATAGATTCCCCAGTCTGCCCAGTGCATAAACACATGCCTCTCAGATCTTAAAATATATCTTTTTTTTTTTCATTTATTTGCATCCAGTACATTGGATATTTGAACAGTTTGGTCTGGTTTCCTTTTTTGTTGTTGCAACTTTTACATTCGTTTCTTGTCACACTTGCCACAGCTTAGGACTCTTGCTCTACCACGTACTGGCATGACTTGGCTTTAGGCCTCATTTTGGTTTATTGCCAGTCAGAGTGCACAGCAGTGTTTGGGCAAGGAGACCCTGACTGAGACAAATAGAGATGCTCTTTAAAAAAAAATTTGACAAGTAGAAAATCAAGAATATAAACAGGCATAAGTTATATGTTTATTCAGAATGAGAAGAAATGAAAATGAAGTGAAATTTATTGAAAGTCAACTGAAACCAAAAACTTCACACAATTGAGAAAATAAAGTAATATGCATATTTACTAACTGAAACTAATATTATAATAACTTTTAAAACTTTGGCTACAGAATTTTTAATTGGCTTTTCCTATGACAGCTATGAAACAGTTTTATAAATTGGTTTTGGTTGAGAAAACAGAAAACAAACAAACAAAAACTTTAGTTCTTTTGTCATGGTAGATTGAATTTTTTAATGAATAATTTAGAAACAATTTCTTTAAATTTATAAGCTATTTTTAGGCGGTGTCACATAGATTTTTTTAGAATCACTGCCCAGTTGTGGAAAACTGATATCAAGTATTTTCATTGCAAGATTGGAAGGTTTACTTTTCTCAACTAACATGAACTAGGCCTTTCAAGCCTTGTTTCTCCTCTACGCTACTCACTTCCATGGCTGGAGCCACTTATATACTGACACCATCTTTGCCCCTTTATGCGGGGAAGTATCTATAGGCTGGGAAGAAAACAATGCAAAGTGACACATAAATATCATGCTATAAATAAAATCAATTTAATACATATTCTCTTGTGAGTACTTTAATATTAAGACAAGATGCATTGCAACAATAAACTATCATGAAAAATGCTGTATTTTTTGTCTCATTTAAAGATTCATTAAACATCTAAAGGTGTCTAAATATAATAGCTATGCTAATAATGGCATTAATAATAATAGCTAAATGACTGAATTGATTGGGTGACAGGTATTCTCCTAAGCACTTTTTATAGATAATTTGATCCTTTACAGAATCTTATATTATATGATTTGAGCATCTCTATTTTGCAGATGAAGAAACTAAGGCACAGATAGTCTCATATTTAAAGAATATATTTTCCTCTTCAAACTAAAAATTTGAAACATGTCATTTTGTGATGAACTAGAATGATAACTTAAGAACATTTTCCCAGGGATAAATGCATAATAAAAAGGAATAGTCATATCTTGTTTTCATTATTAAACTTCTCTAAACTTCTAATGATGTACTTTGTGCAGTATGAGAGTTCATGCCAGAGAAATGGTATTTTATGGATATTATTGCTTTAAAATGACACTTAAATGACAATTAAGAATCAGAGTATTGCAAAGAAGTAATCTAGTTTGTAGAGGTTTTCTATCTTTCTTTGTTTTTTTTTTTTGGTTCAAATTTTCTATCTAACTTCCCCCAAGATATCTGCTTTAATGGAAACTTAAAAATTGGATGTTAAATAAATGAACAAATAATGCAGGATGATGGGAATTTGGGTTTTGCAACATATGAGAATTTTCATATATAGGAGAATTTTGTGATAAAATAAAATTATTACTTTTACAAGAATTCTTTTTTTAGGATTGATTCCTAAATTCTTAAATGACGGAAGAATGCAACCTGGCTCAAACACGCTTCACCAGAATGCCCATGAAAATGGGTACATGCAGAAGACACAATACTATTTCTTCTTCTCTCCTTTTTTTCATTTTAAAGGCAATAAAAAATAGTAAAAACTTTAGAAACAATATAGAATTTCACTGAACAAGGTGATAGGAATTTGACAATGGTTGTTATATTGCATATTGTTGTCTTTAAATTTTCTACTATTGTTTAAAGTTCTTTGCCTTTTAGGTTAGTTTATGCTAGTGACCATATTCTCTGTGAACATAAAAATGTCACAGATATGCCTGTTTTCTTTCTTGTCCTTGGATTTTTGGTTCTTGTGTTTTTTTTTTTTTTG